>CAWUFW010020360.1:0-154188 GCA_963921515.1 Calotriton arnoldi
TGGTGATACCATGAGTACAAACCAAAGAGTTACATTATCTAGTGCGGAAAATAATGAATGGATGACATTATTGAATCTAAGGAAAAAAGCTAAACGAATGGAGTCTCATGCCACATTCATGTTAGAATATCTCCGGGCTGGGGTGATTCCATCTGGTTTGAGGGTACGTAATGTGCCGGCCCTCTTTGTGGAACTACGTAAATTCTTAGAGAAATGGTCTCTTATAGGTAACAGATGTTCCAGAGATTGGATGATTCTGATCATAGAGACAGCTAGAGAGCTAGTAGCGGTTCTCAATTTAGAAATCCAAGCATTGGAAGACAAACTGAGAACAGGAATAGCAGTAGAGGAGGCTAAATTGAAATTGGAAAGTCTTAATGGTGAGTTGCATGACTTTGAAGAGTACTTGATTAAAAAAAAGACAGACAAGTTGAAGAAGGATATCAAATGGTTCACGCAAGAAAAGGTGTACCCATACCTAAAGAGTAACTACTATCAGGAGTGGCAGAATGAAGGTGAAGCACAGTCCTTCGGATATAACAATAAGAGAAAAGTCCTTACATTCTCGGATACCAACTCATCAGATTCTGATGGAGATGCCCCCAACAACTATCAAGGACAATTTTCAGGACATAGACCCCAGAGGGGCAGAGGTAGAGACTATCAACCTCATTATCAAGTACCACTGCCTTTTTTAGGGAGAGGTCGGGGCCAGAGCAGATCCCGATTCCCACAACAAGAAAGGAGAGGGTACCATCAGATGGACCCACAACCTCCACAAATGTATATGAAGACCAGGAACCAACAGTATTGGAAATCCTGAACAGTGGAACAAGGTCTGACAGTATACCCATCTTCAACTTGTCTAAACATAATCTTAATCATCATGAGTCGGCAATTCTCGGTAAAGGGCTTTCCTTTGTGCCTAGCACCCACTGTGATAAATTCAGGCTTAATCAAGACATTTTTGCTTTCTTCAGAAAAATTCGTCTCAAAAAATTCTTCTCACAGAGAGAGGGAATGGGTGATGATGTTAATCTCTCTGGGTGTAAACCCAACTCTACCTTCACACCAACTCTTGAAATGGTAGGCCCAGAGATGGCTATTTTTGAAAAATCTGTACTGAATGAGATTCAGAAAATTACCAAATACACTTACAACAGTAAACCAAATTTGTCTAGATCTGAGACAAACGCGTTGCTAAGACTTCAAAACATACCTGATCTTACTATTAAACCCTGTGATAAGGGTGGAGGTATAGTCCTCCTAGATACTCCAAAATATGAGGAGAAAATGAATCAGATGCTAGCAGTATTGGACCATTATAGACCCATTAGAACAGGAGTAGTGAACAAACTGCAAGTCCAGATAAGCAATGTCACTAAAACAGCTCGTGAAGATCAGGTTATCTGTGACAAGGAGTATCAGTTTTTAAATAAATCTAACCCTGTGATGCCAGCCATGTATGGTGTGCCGAAAACCCATAAGAACATTAGTGATCCACCCTTGCGGCCCATAGTATCCTCCATCAATTCTTCCACAGAGCCCCTGTCTAAATATATTGACACTTTTTTGTGTCCCCTTACTACCTTGTACCAATCATATATCAGAGACACAGGGGATATAATTAGTAAATTAGAACATGCCCCTTATGACCCGGATCATGAAATTCTGGTGACATTAGATATTGAGGCATTGTACACAAATATACCTCAACAACAGGCGATAGAGGCGGTAGCCACTCTTCTTGATAGAATGCCCGGAGAAAGGCCGGATGCTTTTATATTGGAATGTCTAGAGATCGTTCTAAAAAACAACTATTTTGACTTTAAAGGAAAGCTGTACCACCAAATCAAGGGGACCAGCATGGGGGCATCTTGTGCCCCGAGTGTAGCTAATATCTATATGGGTGAGTATGAACTTAAACACATTTTTAATGAAGTGGCCCCCTTTACGAAAATGTGCATAGATGGCACAGGTTCATCGATGACATCTTTTTTATTTGGCGTGGCAACGAATCTACCCTTCTAATGTTTATTGATTGGCTTAATGCCAGTGATGACAACTTGAGATTCACTAGTCACTATAGTGTAAGGTCAGTGGAATTTCTGGATATAGTTATTATCATTGAAGCAGGAGAAATTAAAGTAAATTTTTACCGTAAGCCTACAGCTAAGAACACCATTTTGACATTTGATAGCTACCATCCCAATTGTCAGAGAGATTCCATCCCTTTTGGAGAATTCTTAAGGATAAGACGCAATTGCTCAAAAATTGAAGACTATGATAAAAATGGTGATGAGCTGAGACACAGATTGCTGCAGAGAGGATACCCTAAACGCCTTATTAGGATAGCCTACAAAAGAGCTCGCTATTACAATCGCGAGGCCCTTTTGGCAGGTAGTACTCGGCCTAGAAATGAAAATTTGGTCTGTGTTATCAACCACTCACCCTTGAACTACAAAATTAAGAAAATCTTGGACAAACACTGGTATATTCTCAATGCTCATGAAGACGAAAACATCATACAAAAACCGATAGTAGCATATCGGAGAAACAGTAATCTTAAAGATAAATTGGTACATACAAGGGAGAGACAAAGCTTACAGGAACATCAAACTACCATTACAGGCCCACCAATTCTGGGTAACCATAGATGTGGGACTTGCGTGGCATGCGATACAGCGGTTGTCACGCAATATTGGGAATACCGGGGAAAGAAGGGGAAACTGAAACACTTCACTAATTGTAGAAGTCACAATCTAGTTTACCTCATCCTGTGCCCGTGTGACAAAGGCTATGTGGGGGAAACAAGTCGTGAGTTTAGAACCCGATATTGTGAACATAGGTCAGCAATCAGAACCCGCAAAATTTCGGCCCCTATGGTCCAACACTGTATTGACCACAATCACCATGAAAGTGAGTTACGTTGGCTTATCCTGGAAAAAATCATAGGTAGTCTTGGAAAAAACATTGACGAAGTAAGGAAACGCCGCGAAACTTATTGGATTTATACCCTCAACTCAGTGAGAGAGGGCCTCAATGAGGAGATAATTTGGCAAATTACCTAATGGTGCCAAGACCACCTACTGGGTCTTCCCCTTAGACCTAGGGGGCTCTAGGCTCATGATTAATTGGTGGCTGACGAATATCTTAGAACACAAACCTGCATTGTACATCTTTCTCCCCCTGTGTTCTTGGTAATGGGTAGGCATCCAATACTAACTATTCTGTCCTCCCAAGTAGTTAGAACATCACTTCCATCTTTGAGCAGCGATTGAACCGTACTCCTTATGTGAATATACCCATCTGCAGAATTTTGTTTTTAGATGATGTCAAAGAAATACATGCTAGACTGGCAGAATCACATCATGCTACTGTGAACATTCGTATCGCTAGAGGCCATATGCTGGTACGTGTGTATTGGAGCTATAATATCAGTTTCGGATTATCACATTATACCAAGGTATCTAATCTACAAGGGTACCTTGACGCACACCACATCGCTTTTAGAGCTGGTTTTTAGAACTTTATATGGGCTATATCCCATTATTTTTGTTGCCATGGTAAGCTCGGGAGATTGCGAGCTATGTCTTTCATCAGTGCATCACCGGCAACCTGCTCTAATAACACTAGCTAAGTAATGTTAGGGATTTCATCAGACTGGTTTAGTAATTTTAACCAGTCCAATATGGCGTCGAGTAATACCAACAATAATATTACAAAAAAAATTTTCTCTTCCGGGTTCACACGTTCCGGGTTCACACGTTCCGAATCCCACGTCATCCTTATTTTCGGATTATCGCGAGAGTG
The DNA here is from genome assembly GCA_963921515.1 of Calotriton arnoldi. Taxonomy (NCBI): domain Eukaryota; kingdom Metazoa; phylum Chordata; class Amphibia; order Caudata; family Salamandridae; genus Calotriton; species Calotriton arnoldi. The sequence continues at coordinate 3,814 of CAWUFW010020360.1, forward strand.
AGCCGCGCTAACACCGTTTTTAGAGTATATAACAGACTCAGTTGGAACATAGCCCGTCTTAGGCTGACGATAGCAGGCGTGTGGCACGAGTATCATATGAGAGGTAAGTAATTCCTTGGGGGGATGTCTGTCTAATTGTATGCCCTTGGACACACGCTTTAGGTAGTGAGTTATTAGTATGGGCAGCTCACATTGTTGTGGGAAGGTTTTCTCGGGATGGCTGCTAGGAACTAAGTACAGCGCTAGTTATAATCATGAGAGAACCCTGGTCTTTCTCGCTCTAATTTTGAGTTGGGATTTGGAGCTTTGAGGAGAGGTATCTGTGTGAATAGCGAGTACAAACCTGTGCGCATGGCTTAACACTGACCGGAAGACAGACTCAGAATATATACCTATAAACCCGTTCCCTTGAGAATTGTTTAAGTGTTAGCACTTGTACACTGTGGAGAAGGTACACCTGACTATTTTTCGGGTGTCAAGCCGTTCTTTTCATTATTTTTCTTGTTGTAGACTGCACTGAGGACCGCTTATAAGAAGCAGTACATACTGAAAACAAACCTATTCATGTATAAATAGTAAGCACCCACAACCATTTGGACGCCGCCAGGCCATAACTAGGGCGAACCCAGCTATTTCAAGGCTCGTAATTAAAAAGGTATGTGATCTAGTCATATTAGTAGTCACTAATACCTTCATGTAGTGTTGGTAGATTACAACTATCAAGAATATACTCTGAACTCTAGATCTAACATACGGCATTGTTCCTTTATAATACCTAGGTCTCTTGAGAGGACATTTATATCCTTGTGTTGAACAACTCAAGCATCGTTCCAACAGATAGTGGAGTGTTTTGACAACGGGATTCCCAATATATTATAGGATATCCAAACGTAAGGTAAATGTATAGCATGTGGTGTATATAGGTCATGCCAACACACTAGTATGAGCAATAGTATTGGCTCTAATTACATGATGAACTGTATTCAATCTTTCTACTTATCTATTACAGATTCTTGATAGACTGGTTTTTAGAAGATAGGCCCAAATCTGGGTGTGGCACCACTAATTGCCTTTTTTGAAACCAACAGTATCCTTATAAAATACGTCACGGATATTTATAACAGGTAAATCATCATGCCTTATCATTGTAGGGTGAAAATTCTCAGTGGTATTTAGGTCCTGTCTGATCTAGGATACTATGTAAAGTAACATAGGACATTAAGAACTTGTTCTATGAGCTTAAGGGATGCTTTGTTTCATTCCCTCTTCTCCAGTAGACATACATCACCAGCATAAGTAGAATCACTAACTATATTCGACTTTTTTCAGTCTTTCTATTCTAATCTAATTCATTTGTAATTCACCTGATTTCTCTCTTTACACTTGGATAGATATATTATTAATCTCATATAACGGAGGTCAAGGTTTTGATTGTGATAAATGCTCTGTAGTGGCACATTTGCTTGTTATTATATTATTTTGTTTTGGAGAAATGTAAGATATCTCCTAGGGCTTTCTATATCAGTAGTTAATGTTTGTTCTTTCTTCTTCTTTTATTTTCACAGTTTTTCATTCCCCCTCCCTTCACCTGTTATAAAGTATTCAATAATAGGTCCTGATGAAGATGGTTTTGAAATCATTATACCATTGAAACGTACGTCGACCAGAGAGAGTGTGACACCCCAGCTACCAGCACAGCAACCGAGGGTTGATTTTATCACCCGGCTTTTCCATCTGTGCATGCAGTGTTGTTCTGGGGTGTATATATGTTGAATGCATTGAGTATAAGAGAGATGACTGTGGAGTTGTGAGAGGTGTGTTTGTGTGTGTGGGGGTTGCTGAATTCTATTAACATTATTTTATTTTAGGTGATCTTATAAGTTTTGTAATACTGTGTATTTATTGAGTAGTATTTTATGATATATGAAAAAAAGCTATTGTGTTGTAAATTGAAGAATACACACACGTATTTTCTAATAATGTTTTTATAAAATGTGAAAAAATTTAACAGAAAGATAACTAAAAATAAGAAAGAAAAATTGAATAAAAGATGTAATAACAAATAAGCACTTTGTGTGGAGAAGTGTGTTTATTATGCCCTAATCTCGAGCTTTTAGAAGCCGCAATTTAAAGGAATTGAGGTCATGAGGGAATACTACCTTGGTAGTTTCTGTTTGATGTTTCTTTTCCCCCTGTTCCCTGACCTATAAAGCTAATTCTCTTAGGGGGGCGCCTTTCTAATCCAAAGCTAAATGTGGTTCACACTGTGAACCACAGTCATGTGTACTGAGCAACTAACTACCATCACACCTACACAAGCACAAATCAAACAGCATGGCCAGTAAGCCAAGGCCAACATGGAGGCAGGGGCCTAGCCGGGCAATAACTCTCATCTGCACACACTCAACACCACACCCCTCGACCTCCAACAATGTGCAGCAGTGAAGCACACATGCACTAGTGACATTGCACATGCACCCATGACTATTCCAGGGTGGTGGGTGGGAACCAAGGTGCAGAAACACATCACACATGGACACTCAACAAGACTCCTGAATGTCTGACACACTGCACACTACGCTGTACATGGACATGACGGCAATACCACACCAACCAATGGGATCACAGCCACAGTCACACACCAATGAAGAAGCCAAGGTCACCCACAAAGAACACACATAGACAACAACCAACATTGCAGCCCGGACCCTGAGGAGTGCCTGCAGTCACACACACAACGTGTCACAATCACTGAAAGATAACACAAACTGGAAATCACATGACAGGGGCAAACAACAAGTGCCAAGGGGAAACCTGACTGTGACCCATCTGCGTCTGCACACAAACTCAGCCCTGACAGCAAGCACACCTATGGGTGACACCCTGATGACCAGTAATGTGCCATGCACCCACATCACAGAGAACCCAGGGAGAAGACTTTGGGGGAACATAGCTCAACTCAGCTAGCATCACAAACAGGTACAACACTAGGGATCACAGCATGCACAGCTAAACGGAAGTGAACACACAGACATGCACATACAACACACACCTTGGGCGCAGGCAATGTCACAGGAGTACACACTACCATGAGGGGACTCCACTCCTGTGTGAGGAAAGCTGTGCCATATGTTGCCTCAGTAGGGCCCCACCATGTCAGCTGAGCACTTGGTCACACAATCAACAATTAGCACCAAATGAGGGCTCCCGTCACATCAGCCTGGTCATGGAAGTGCCAACAGAATCATCAGCACAGATCCAACACACTTGTATAGCAATGTTGCACTGACAACACAGATGAGTCCTTCCCCATTGATGCCCAAACCTGCATGTCCACTGGAGATGGCCACACGGTCAGGGAAGTAGACGAATTGAACAATGGCAGGCACAACAGATGTGCAGGGGTGGAAGCCACAGATGTGAAATAGCCAATCTAAGTAGGAAATCCCATTGCCAAATACTGAACACATGACACCCTCAGATGCTGCTATGGATGACATGGATACACCACAGGATAGGACACATTCCCCCTGGACCACATGGGTTCCTGCACAGTAACACTTCATTATCATGAGACCAAATATCACCATCACTGCAGCAAGGGCATGGTTAGCATCATCAACATCATGTACATCAGAAGCAAAAGCACTAGAGAACAGAAAGTTGCTTTATTCAGCATATGTGGCATTAAAAGTAGAAGTCCGGTAGAACATAAACAAAGGCCAATGGCCAGTCCATCAACAAAGTCACAAGTGATTGACAGTGGCAGATGCCACCCTACACATGCCTGCACAAAACCAGGGACAATCCACTAGGAGGGGCAACCGGGGGGTAGGCCAGGCACCGCAGGGACAGGATCAGGGCTCACCAGGAGGAAGCAGGGAAGGGGTGGTGGGTGCTGGAGAGCCACTGACAACTGCAGTGGAGGTGTCTGACATGGTGTGTGCCGGCACAACTGGGGGGCATGGCTCAGATGTTGTGGGTGCCGGCACGACTGCAGTGGACCCTGCAGATGGAGTGGACAGGTCCGCCACTGCAGTGCCCAAGTCAGACAGGGTGGTAGTGGACTCCATTGCAGTGCCTACCACCAGGGGAGGAGAATGGGGAACAGGCAAGGTGGGCTGGACAGAGGGGAGGACACCCTCACCACATTAGTGGCACAGACAAGCGCAGCGGGGGTGTGGTGCCGGGAGAGCAAGTGGCAGGGGGAGAAGGCCGGAGCCTCTTGGGGATGGTATATCTGTGGGTGGGGGAACCTGGGGCAGGGTGTGGTGGGGGCACCTGTGGAGTGGGGGCCTGAGGGATGGAGGAAGGAGACCTGGTGCTTGAGCTGCAGGGCGGCGGCAGGGTCTTGCTCTTAGCACTCCGGGGGGACTTGCGGGTGGGGGCCTCAGTCTGTCTGCGCCTGGGGGAGGGTGTCTGGGGGCGAGGGGCACTCTGCTCCGTGTGGGGGGCTTCCTCTTCCCCCTGGATGCTGGGGCAGCTGGATCGGAGGGGAAGAGGCCGAGGTCACTGAGGAAGAGGCGCTGGGTCTTTGGGGTTGCAGGTGAGGCAAGGGAGGGTGCTTTGGAGGGAGAGGCAACTGAGGACTGCGCAGTGCCCGTGGATGCGTGTGTGTGTACCAGGGCCCCATCCCCTGTGAGTCTGGTTTCAGTCCCCTGACTGTGCGTGCGTGTGCGTTTTGTTTGTGGCGTGTGTGTCTGTGTGCTGGACGTGTGTGTGCTGGTGTGTGCCTGTGCCGGTGTGTGTGTGCTTGGGACGGGTAAGGTGCTGGGGAGTGTGGATGGAGCAGAGGCAGGAGGGGTGAGGGACTGTCTGAGGAGGGACACTGCTGCCGTCAGGGAGGAGTCCATGGACCTATTGCCCCTCTGTAGGTCAGACATGCTCGATGAGATGCCCTCCATGAACGACACCAGCTGAGTCAACAGTGCGGTGTGCGCATGGAGGACACTCAGCATGGCTGTCTGCCCTACATGGAGCTGGCGAAGGACGTACACAGACTCCTCACTCAGGGCAGCAGGGGACACAGGGGCAGGGGGTGCGGTGCCTGGCCCAAAGGAGACACGCTCCCGAACATGGGAGCCTCCACGGACCTGGGGAATGGGAGCCGATGGGAGGGCGGTGGTGGTGCTGGTGGTGGCGGGGACAGCAACACTAGCTGGGGTGTGGTGGCTGCTGACACCCGCCTCCACAAGGGAGTCATCCTCCGAGTTGCTCTGGTCCTCAGCTGAGGTGGATGGTGCTGAGGACTCCTCGGTGTGGCTCCCCTCGCCCTCCGTGCCACTGGGTCCCTCCGACCACTCCTCGGCTGCTGACCCAGTCTGGCTCTCTGGCTCCTCCTGGTCCGTGGAGCTGTCCCCTTCCGTGGCCGTGGATGTATCTGCAAACAATGGGGAAACAGACAGACATCAGTCACCTGCACCAAACGCACACACCACTGTGAGCACAGCACATTACAGAGCAAGCCCTGGCATCATTAGTTGTACATTGCTAAAAGTGCCCTAACCGAACAGGAGAAGCCAATTGTCAGTCTGATGCCAAGCATGGCACTCACATCCCACATGGCCTTGCACCCATCTGTCTGGTGTCTGTTGGATTGCAACACCCCAGTGTGGACACATGCACCAAGTACACAGTAGTTGGACAGTGCAGAGGACACGGTGTGGCATGTGGACATACACACATCACAGCTCTTGCCACTGAGTCAGTACAGGTTTCCGGATGAAAGGGATGCCCAGAGTCAAATAGGAAATGCATGTGATGCATACCAGCGACAGACACCATGATGCACCCATGTCCTGATAGCCATCGCCACAATGGTGTGCATGTAGCACATGTCACTCCCCTGCAGTGTGAGAAGTTGGCCTGGTATATGCTGTCCACTAATTATAGTGGGCACCTTGCACCAGTCCAAACAACCCCTTATTGGAGATAGGTTAAAGACAACCTTATTGAAAGCTATCCTAGTGGTAGCTATGGAGAGCAGCCTTCAGGCTAAGTCTTGAAGGAATGTAAAGCAGCTTGTTTTACCAGTCTATAATCTCTTGAGTGACCAAATGAAAGAGCACCACACCAGGTATATATTCAAAATATATGTATTTATTACTAAACACACCCCTCTAGTCTCTTTATGAGGCTAGAGTTCGAAGTACATAAGTTAGAAGTTATTTAAACACAGTAATAGCACAAATACACGTTTGGGCCCTAGGGGCGTACCAAACCATATACCAATAAAGTGGTATGCGAACCACGACTGAACTAGACACTAGGCCTAGAGCCTCTAGAAGTGCTTGGACCACAAGGAACCACCCAAGGTAGTGACACAGGGGACCCACGGGAGACGCGTGCAGTGTAAATACACAACCGCGATACGCCGTTGACTTCTATGGAGAAAGTCGTGATCGGGAAATTAGAGAAAAGGGACACTTAAAAGAGCACTTGGACCAAACCCTTTGAGATCTAGGACTTTGAAGAGTCTCTACCCACGGGAGCACCGGAGTACTCGTGTTACCTCACCCAGGGAAGCCGGGTGCATAGGTGCCTTTCGGGGTCGGGTTTCGTCGTCGATTTGAATGGCGATCTGCTGCAAAGTGCTGCTGGCGACCAAGTGAAAAGTGTCCGGGTGGATCCAAGAGTGGATCGGAGTTCTGAAGAACCTGAAAGCAGAGGGGACAGAGTCTGGGTCACTAGCCAGTGACCAGGAAGGCGATGGACAGATGCCCACCGATGTCGAGTGCTTCAGGTGCATTGACGGTCGTCTTGACTCTTCAGCCACGAGGTCCAGGAGGCGTTGTCGGCAACCAGGAGCAGGATTCGGGCTGGTACATGCTGTCTGTCGAGTGCTGAGGTGTCGGCGACCGGATTGGACCCAACAAGCCTTGGCAACGGCAAGTCTTGATGCAGAAAAAGATTGTCGATGGTGCAGACCAGCAAGGTCTGGGGAACTCACCCAGCAAGGGTAAGTGAGGGCAGGCCTGGAGCAACCAGGATGCCAAGTTAGGAAAAGATTGGCCTTCATTAAGGCTGACTAGCCAACGGGCTAGCGACCGCGAAGGAGCCTCGTGACGCCGCACGTGGATCTGGCTTACAGGACACTCGTGGAGTGGGGGCCAGTGATCTTCGGTGCAGTTGGTGCTGGAGGCTAGGGCTACTCGGAGCCCAAAGCACGACTTCTTGGGAGACCCAGAAGAGGATGCACTTGCAAATGTGCTTGGTGTCCAGGGGTCCCGGTCTCAAGTCACCCACGATAGCCACGGGCCTCAGCTTTGCTGGGGACTCAGGGTAGCCTCGGGGAAGTCTGAGAATCTACCTCTGGTGATGCGATGACTTCGGCGTCCGACGGGAGCTTCAGAAATGCGAACCGGACAGATGCTTCTTTGGTGCCTGCCAAGCAGGGGAGTCACTCCTAGACCCCAAGGGAGATTCTTCTGTCCTCTAATCTTTAGTAGAGCGTCGAAGGTCCAGGATTCTGTTTCAGAGTTTCGTCCAGGGATAATCTAAAGTCCTAAGGACTGGGTCCCTATACTTTATACTAAGGATAGGGGTTGGACTACTCTGTGGCCCCACCTATGGGTGGGTCAGGGCAGAGGGGTGGCTACACCCCTTTCCCTTTGTCCAGTTCGCACCAAAGCAGGGGCTGGAAGCCCCTGATCCGGTTTGAACTGGGGTATGCACTAGGGACACCAAATGTGCCCCCAGTGCAGGACTTCAAAGCACACAGATGGTGCTCCCGCCCAGCCCCAATACACATTATCCTGTCTGGGGAGGTGGTCACACCTCCCTGGGACAGGAAACCTATTGTCCAGGCCTCCCCTGCCGGAGTTTCGTCCAGCAGCAGGAGGCCAGACTCGTGTCTGTGGCAGCAGCATCCATTTTGTGATGCCAGGGCTTTGGAAAGAAGTTACCGGGTTAGTTAGAGTTAACATGTCTTTCCCTCTAGAAGGGTGGAATGCTACCCCCGCCGCCAGAATTGGCGGGGGGTAGTATTCCAAGATGTTTGACACCAAACACGACATGTTTAGGTGCAGCCATTCCAAAGTTAGCATTTTACCGCAAGGTTATAATGCGCTTAAGAGTATATGGTCAGGCTGCACTACAAACAGCATCAGAGATGGTCTCCGAACGCTGCAGAGGGGCCCTGCTCATGCAGGGGCACCCTCTTACATAGGAATCATGCACTCTGCCTTTAGGATTGATAAGGCCTGCCTTAGGAGTGACTTATAGGTTTATATGTGTGTATGTATTTAGTGATATAGGTAACCTATATCACAGTAAGGGGTGCATGCACCACCTTACCCAGGCTGCAGTAGCATACCTGTGGTGTCAGTTTGGATGGCCTTCCAGGGGTGGCATAATACATGCTGCAGCCCCTGGCAGGCCTCTGAGGTGCCTATGCCCTTGGTACATAGTATACCATATACTAGGGACTTATAAGGGCACTCCAGATCCCAATCAGTGATGTGCCTAAGGCACATGGAAACCATTTTAGAGAGGAAGCAGCTAGGCTGGGGTTCTGATTAGCAGGGCCCCAGCCAGACCAATGTCGAAAAACAGTGAAGCATCAGCAAAAAGTGGGGGTACCCATGTGAAGCAGATCCTACTCTCCTACACAACCCCCCCCCCCCAAACGTAGGGACATTAAACTAACCTTGCCCAGTTAAGTCTTCATGTTCTAAGTGGAAATACCTAGAGAGTCCATCTGCATTGGCATGGTTACTCCCAGGTCTATGTTCCACTGTAAAGTCCATCCCCTGTAGGGAAATGGACCACCTAAGCAGTTTGGGGTTTTCACCCTTCATTTGTTTTAGCCATAAGAGGGGCTTATGGTCTGTCTGAACCAGGAAGTGTGTACCAAACAAGTATGGCCTCAACTTCTTCAGAGCCCAGACCACAGCAAAGGCCTCCCTCTCTATGGCTGACCAACGTTTCTCTCTAGGGGTCAGCCTTCTGCTAATGAAAGCTACTGGCTGATCCTGACCTTCTTCATTCAATTGTGACAGTACAGCCCCTACCCCCAATTCAGATGCATCAGTTTGAACAATGAACTTCTTGGAGTAATCAGGACTCTGTAGAATGGGAGCAGTGCACATGGCCTGCTTCAGGTCATCAAATGCCTTTTGACAGCTAACTGTCCACTGAACCTTTTTGGGCATTTTCTTAGAAGTTAAGTCATTCAGGGGTGTCACTATTGATCCATACCCCTTGACAAATCTCCTATAGTACCCAGTCAGGCCTAAGAAGGCTCTCACCTGAGTCTGGGTAATGGGAGCAGTCCAGTCCATGATGGTCTGGATCTTGCTCTGCAAAGGTTGAACCTGGCCTCCACCCACAAGGTGGCCCAGGTACACAACCTGACTCTGCCCTATCTGGCACTTAGTGGCCTTGATAGTCAGGCCTGCCTTTTGCAGGGCCTGTAAAACATTCCTGAGGTGGACCAGGTGATCCTCCCAGGTGGAGCTAAAGACAGCAATATCATCTAGATAGGCTGCACTATAGGCTTCCAGACCTGTGAGAACTGTATTCACCAACCTCTGGAAAGTGGCAGGTGCATTCTTCAGACCAAAGGGCATTACCACAAATTGATAATGCCCACTAGGGGTTGAGAATGCTGTTTTGGGCTTTGCAGCATCAGCTAGTCTGATCTGCCAGTAGCCAGCTGTTAGGTCAAATGTGCTGAGATATTTGGCAGAGGCCAAAGTATCTATGAGCTCATCTGCCCTGGGTATTGGATGGGCATCAGTCCTAGTGACTGCATTGAGACCCCTGTAGTCCACACAAAACCTCATCTCTCTTTTTCCACCACTGGTGTGAGGTTTTGGTACAAGGACCACTGGACTAGCCCAAGGGCTATCTGAGGGTTCAATAACTCCCAATTCCAACATTTTCTGGACTTCAGTCCTGATACAGTCCCTGACATGGTCAAGTTGCCTATAAATCTTGTTTTTAATAGGCAGACTGTCCCCAGTGTCCACTTCATGAGTGCACCAGGTGGTCTGACTGGGTGTCAGTGAAAACATATGTCTAAACTGATTGAGAACTTGCCTGCAATCAGTTTGTTGCTGGGTAGTGAGGCTGCCTGCCAAGGCTACACCATCAACTGACCCATCGTCAGAGTTCTGTGAGAGCAGGTCAGGGAGTGGGTCACTCTCTTCCTCCTGCCCTTCATCAGTAGCCATGAGCAAGCCCATGTCTGCCCTGTCCACATATGGTTTTAACCTGTTGACATGGAGAACCGTGTGGGGACTCCTGGGTGTTCCTAGGTCTACTAAGTAAGTGACCTCACCCTTCTGCTCAACAATAGTGTGGGGTCCACTCCATTTGTCTTGGAGAGCTGCTGGGGCCACTGGCTCCAACACCCACACCTTCTGTCCTGGCTGGTAAACAGTCAGAACAGCCTTTTGGTCATGCCAGGCCTTTTGAAGTTCCTGGCTAGCCTCAAGGTTTTTGGTTGCCTTTTTCATGTACTCAGCCATCCTGGAGCGGAGACCAAGTACATAGTCCACTATATCTTGCTTTGGGGGCTTGAGAGGTAACTCCCATCCTTCCTTCACCAAGCACAGTGGACCCCTCACAGGGTGGCCAAACAGAAGTTCAAAAGGGCTGTAACCAACCCCCTTCTGAGGCACCTCCCTATATGCGAATAAAAGGCAGGGCAAGAGTATGTCCCATCTACGCCTAAGCTTTTCTGGGAGCCCTTTAATCATGCCCTTCAAGGTTTTGTTGAATCTCTCAACTAAACCATTGCATTGTGGGTGATAGGGTGTGGTGAACTTATAAGTCACTCCACACTCCTTCCACATTGCTTTTAAGTACCCAGACATGAAGTTAGCACCCCTGTCTGAGACTACCTCCTTAGGAAAGCCCACTCTTGAGAAGATTCCCAGGAGGGCCCTTGCCACCACAGGGGCTGTAGTGGTCCTGAGGGGAATAGCTTCTGGGTACCTGGTGGCATGATCCACTACCACCAGGATAAACCTGTGCCCAGATGCTGTTTGGGGATCCATGGGACCAACAATGTCAATCCCTACCCTTTCAAAGGGCACCACCACCACAGGTAGTGGTATCAGGGGGCCTTTGTAGTGCCACCTGCCTTGCCACTGGCTTGGCAGGTTACACAGGAGCGACAAAACTCCTTGCTGTCTTCAGACATGTGGGGCCAGTGAAAGTGAGGGACAATTCTGTCCCAAGTCTTGTTCTGGCCCAGGTGACCTGCTAAGGGAATATCATGGGCTAGGGTCAATAGGAAGCCCCTGAACTTCAGAGGTATAACCAACCTCCTGGTAGCACCAGGCTTGGGGTCTCTACTCTCTGAGTACAGGAGTCCATCATCCCAATACACTGTATGGGGACCACTAGCTTTCCCAGCAGCCTCAGCAGCAGCTTGCTGTCTGAGGGGTTCAAGGGAGGGGCAGCTCTGCTGCTCCTGGCTCAGATCTGCCCTAGAAGGTCCCCCTGTCCCCAAGAACTCAACCTGGTCAGGTTCAAGTTCCTCTGGGACAGTTCCTTCTTCAGGGCTGAGATCATCCCCCTCAAGGGACTGATCTTCCTCCTGAGCCAAGGGGGAAGGCACTGCCTTAACCCTACTACTCCTCCTCTTGGAAGGCACTTGGTCCATTCTTCCAGAATCCAAGGCCTGTTCAGTGCTAGACATTTTGGCTTGTGACCTGGTCACAGCAAACACATCTGCAGGGATCCCCAGCATTTCTGCATGGGTCCTGAGCTCCACTTCTGCCCAAGCAGAAGTCTCTAAGTCATTGCCAAGCAAGCATTCGACTGGTAGGTTTGCACTTACCACAACCTTCTTAAGGCCAGTTACCCCTCCCCAGGAGAAGTTAATAACTGCCAGAGTATGGTCTGTTCTGACATTGCTAGCATTGGTCACTTGGTACATCTCACCAAGTATAACTTGCCCAGGATTCACAAGGTCTTGTGTCACCATTGTGACACTTGCCCCTGTGTCCCTAAATGCCAAAGCCTCACGTCCATTGATTAAAGGCTGTTGTCTGTACTTGCCCAGATTACTGGGACTCACAGAGGAGGTCACATCCATGCCTCCATCACAGACTAACACAGCCTGAGTCAGTTCTCTGACTAGGTCAGAGCCCAACTCAGTACCCAGGGTGAACCCTACTAAACCCTTGGCTGGAGCACTCCCACCAACTGTAACTGTACTAGGGGGAACAGGTGCCTTAGGGGCATTGGTGGGTGCTGGACTGGAGTCTTTGGACTTGATGCAATCACTGGTCCAGTGGGTCTTTTGCTTACAGACCTTGCACCATGGTTTTCTTTGGCCTTTCCCTTTGGTAGACTGTGAATCCCCACCAGAAGAAGATTTTTGGGGGCCTGATGAAGACTTTTGATCTTTACCCTTCTCCCCACCCTTGTCAGAGTTCTTAGCATCTTGCTTCTTGGTTTCCCCACCTTGGTTCTGTACCTTCTGCTTCACCCTGGTTCTGACCCATTTGTCTGCCTTCTTTCCCAATTCTTGGGGAGAGGTCAGATCAGAGTCTACCAGGTATTGATGCAACAGCTGATTTTGACAGTTATTAAGAATCTGCTCCCTCATTATCAGATTGTACAATCCTGAGAAGTCACACACCTTACTGCCCATCAACCAGCCTTCCAGAGCCTTGGCAGAACAATCCACATAGTCTACCCAGTCTTGAGTCTGTGCTTTTTGGGTATCTCTGAACTTCAACCTGTACTGTTCAGTGGTTAGGCCAAACCCATCAATAAGAGCACTCTTCAAGACCTTGTAATTATCAGCATCCTCCTCTCTAACAGTGAGGAGCTTATCTCTACCTTTGTCAGCAAAGGAGAGCCACAAGATTGCTGCCCACTGCTCCTGAGGGACCTTCTGTACCTTACAGGCCCTCTCTAGAGCAGTTATCCACTTGTGGATGTCATCCCCATTCTGATAGGGAGGGACAATCTTGCTCAGGTTCCTATGGTCATAGGACCTTTCCCTATCTCTAGGGACATGGCTGCCACCATGGGACTCTAGTCCCAACTTTCTTTTCTCTCTAAGGAGATCCAGGGACTCCCTGTCTAAGGCTACTTGCTTCCTTCTGAGTTCAAGCTGAGCTTCCTCATATTGAATCAGCCTCTTTCTTCTCTCATGAGAGGATTCCCTCCTATGAGATGAGACAGAGCTCCCTATTGAGGTGCCAGAGTGGTTAGACTCCTGAGAAGAAGATCTAGACCTTCTGGGCACACTCACAATCCTTCCTGGGGGGACAAAGGGAGCATCATTCTGATCCTCCTCTTCCTCTTCCTCACGAGGGGTTGGATTATCCAGGTCAGGGCCATTGTCGCCCTCCTGGCCAGTTTCAGAGGGGGCTGGGGGTACTGGTACCCCTGGTCCCATCCTCATCTTCTGCCCCACCCTCAGCTCCTACCCCTTCAGTCCCCAAGGGCCTTACTAAGGTCATAAGCCACCAACAACTCCTTGAGGTGTTGGGTGGTGGGAGCTTTGGCCTGTCCTTATTTTTCTCAAGTTGCATAAAGCTCTCAATTCCAAGAATGGGAGTGTATCATACTTGGAGGGTGGAAGCTCAATGGCTTCCTGCAAGGATTCTTTGGATCCTACCCTTAAAGACATTACTAGTGTGGTGTGGTGTATGCACTACCTACTCTAGTGTGGCCTACTAAACTCTCTTGAGTTGTAGAAAGGGTTGTGCTATCCCTTAACACACAACTCTAAGTTCAGTAGAACTTACTGTATTCTAAGCTTAAGTTATATGTACCTTAGGTACCTTTAGTGGTTTTCAGTTGATCAATTCAATTGAGATTATCTGGTAAAACAATAGCAAGCTGGAATCCCACACGCTGCACACCAATGTGAGAAGTTGGCCTTGGTATATGCTGTCCACTAATTATAGTGGGCACCTTGCACCAGTCCAAACAACCCCTTATTGGAGATAGGTTAAAGACAACCTTATTGAAAGCTATCCTAGTGGTAGCTATGGAGAGCAGCCTTCAGGCTAAGTCTTGAAGGAATGTAAAGCAGTTTGTTTTACCAGTCTATAATCTCTTGAGTGATCAAATGAAAGAGCACCACACCAGGTATATATTCAAAATATATGTATTTATTACTAAACACACCCCTCTAGTCTCTTTATGAGGCTAGAGTTCAAAGTTCATAAGTTAGAAGTTATTTAAACACAGTAATAGCACAAATACACGTTTGGGCCCTAGGGGCGTACCAAACCATATACCAATAAAGTGGTATGCGAACCACGACTGAACTAGACACTAGGCCTAGAGCCTCTAGAAGTGCTTGGACCACAAGGAACCACCCAAGGTAGTGACACAGGGGACCCACGGGAGACACGTGCAGTGTAAATACACAACCGCGATACGCCGTTGACTTCTATGGAGAAAGTCGTGATCGGGAAATTAGAGAAAAGGGACACTTAAAAGAGGACTTGGACCAAACCCTTTGAGATCTAGGACTTTGAAGAGTCTCTACCCACGGGAGCACCGGAGTACTCGTGTTACCTCACCCAGGGAAGCCGGGTGCATAGGTGCCTTTCGGGGTCGGGTTTCGTCGTTGATTTTAATGGTGATCTGCTGTCAAGTGCTGCTGGCGACCAAGTGAAAAGTGTCCGGGTGGATCCAAGAGTGGATCGGAGTTCTGAAGAACCTGAAAGCAGAGGGGACAGAGTCTGGGTCACTAGCCAGTGACCAGGAAGGCGATGGACAGATGCCCACCGATGTCGAGTGCTTCAGGTGTGTTGACGGTCATCTTGTCTCTTCAGCCACGAGGTCCAGGAGGCGTTGTCGGCAACCAGGAGCAGGATTCGGACTGGTACATAAAGTCTGTCGAGTGCTGAGGTGTCGGCGTCCGGATTGGACCCAACAAGCCTTGGCAACGGCAAGTCTCGATGCAGAGAAAGATCGTCAATGGTGCAGACCAGCAAGGTCTGGGGAACTTACCCAGCAAGGGTAAGTGAGGGCAGGCCTGGAGCAACCAGGATGCCAAGTTAGGAAAAGATTGGCCTTCGTTAAGGGCTACTAGCCAATGGGCTAGCGACCGCGAAGGAGCCTCGTGACGCCGCACGTGGAGCTGGCTTACAGGACACTCGTGGAGTGGGGGCCAGTGATCTTCGGTGCAGGTGGTGCTGGAGGCTAGGGCTACTCGGAGCCCAAAGCACGACTTCTTGGGAGACCCAGAAGAGGATGCACTTGCAAATGTGCTCGGTGTCCAGGGGTCACGGTCTCAAGTCACCCACGATAGCCACGGGCCTCAGCTTTGCTGGGGACTCAGGGTAGCCTCGGGGAAGTCTGAGAATCTACCTCTGGTGATGCGATGACTTCGGCGTCCGACGGGAGCTTCAGAAATGCGAACCAGACAGATGCTTCTTTGGTGCCTGCCAAGCAGGGGAGTCACTCCTTGACCCCAAGGGAGATTCTTCTGTCCTCTAATCGTGAGTAGAGCGTCGAAGGTCCAGGATTCAGTTTCAGAGTTTCGTCCAGGGATAATCTAAAGTCCTAAGGACTGGGTTCCTATCTTTATACTAAAGATAGGGGTTGGATTACTCTGTGGCCCCACCTATGGGTGGGTCAGGGCAGAGGGGTGGCTACACCCCTTTCCCTTTGTCCAGTTCGCGCCAAAGCAGGGGCTGCAAGCCCCTGATCCGGTTTGAACTGGGGTATGCACAGGGACACCAAATGTGCCCCCAGTGCAGGACTTCAAAGCACACAGATGGTGCTCCCGCCCAGCCCCAATACACATTGTCCTGTCTGGGGAGGTGGTCACACCTCCCTGGGACAGGAAACCTATTGTCCAGGCCTCCCCTGCCGGAGTTTCGTCCAGCAGCAGGAGGCCAGACTCGTGTCTGTGGCAGCAGCATCCATTTTGTGATGCCAGGGCTTTGGAGAGAAGTTACCGGGTTAGTCAGAGTTAACATGTCTTTCCCTCTAGAAGGGTGGAATGCTACCCCCGCCGCCAGAATTGGCGGGGGGTAGTATTCCAAGATGTTTGACACCAAACACGACATGTTTAGGTGCAGCCATTCCAAAGTTAGCATTTTACCGCGAGGTTATAATGCGCTTAAGAGTATATGGTCAGGCTGCACTACAAACAGCATCAGAGATGGTCTCCGAACGCTGCAGAGGGGCCCTGCTCATGCAGGGGCACCCTCTCACATAGGAACCACGCACTCTGCCTTTAGGATTGATAAGGCCTGCCTTAGGAGTGACTTATAGGTTTATATGTGTGTATGTATTTAGTGATATAGGTAACCTATATCACAGTAAGGAGTGCATGCACCACCTTACCCAGGCTGCAGTAGCAGACCTGTTGTGTCAGTTTGGATGGCCTTCCAGGGGTGGCATAATACATGCTGCAGCCCCTGGCAGGCCTCTGAGGTACCTATGCCCTTGGTACATAGTATACCATATACTAGGGACTTATAAGGGCACTCCAGATTCCAATCAGTGATGTGCCTAAGGCACATGGAAACCATTTTAGAGAGGAAGCAGCTAGGCTGGGGTTCTGATTAGCAGGGCCCCAGCCAGACTAATGTCGAAAAACAGTGAAGCATCAGCAAAAAGTGGGGGTACCCATGTGAAGCAGATCCTACTCTCCTACATGCATGGTTAAGGCATATGCATGGTTAAGGCATATGCGTGGTTGAGGCATGCGTGGTTCGGCTTGCGGGGAAATGGCACGGGTGACAGAGCCTGTGTTGTTAAGGCTGTTTCCCTTGCCTCGAATATTGTGTACACAAATATGCTCCCATTGTGTGTAGATTTTCTATTATTAACTGCAATGGGTCAATATTTTTCTAAAATATACTTAGGAGAGAGGATTCATGTCAGACGATATTTCTGAGCTCAATATTCTGATACTAAACCCTGAATACCAATGCTAGGTGAGCAAATACAAACTGTAGGCGCAGGGTGATATTTTCAAAACTCTGCTCAGTGTGGTGTCTGCAAGCATCACATTAAACCAATTTATATAGTTTATAAACCTTTCATTAATTCCGTCTTCAGCACAGATTTGGAACCCCCTGTCCATTGACTTCAGACTAAGGGCCTCATTTATAAGTTGGTGGACGGTCAGTTGTTCTGCCAAGGGGATGGAGTCAATTTCTCTTACCCCCTGGCGGAGGTCCTCCCGCCACATTTATAAATGACAAGTAAGCATTGGCAGGTTCCTGCTAATGCATTTCACTGTTTAGTGCAGGGCTACTTTAGCATGATGCAGCCCGGCACCAAACAGTTTTCTTTTTATATTTTCAAAAAGAAAATACAGAAGCGGGATTTTCTTTTTGAAAATAAAAAATGAATGCTCCCCGCGCCTTTGGAGTCTTCTCTCATGGCGAGGGGGGCATTATTAGTATTTTACTGTCCCTCTGGTTGTGATGGACAGTAAAAATATGGCTATATGCCCCTTATCCCGGTTGGGTGAGCTAACCTTTTCTCTGACGGCCCTTACTCCGTTGGCCCGTTGGAGAGGTTTGGGTATGGCGGTGATGGAGTAATCACTGCCGTAGCCAAACCTATAGTCCACCTGCATCTAAATCGGACGGGCGGACCATTATGTTGTCGGTAGGGATTCTCCGTCACCTTCCTGACAAAGTTTCCTTACCACCAACATATTAATTAGCCCCTAAGTTTGTATTTCACCCTCTTTTAGAAGGATCTGAAGCTATGTCTGCTCACTGATCACCATTGACACTGATCTTGGTCATCCTAGTGACTCCCAGTAGTATCTGCTGTATATTTCCCATCATTCACTCTGACTGCCATTATAACATAACATGTATATTTCTGATGAATACATCTAACCATAGATTCATCAACTTGTAAATATCCCCAGGTGCCAGACTGGAATTGGTAACTCAAAAATCCGTCATCCTGCATGCTGACAGATGGCGCCGTGCAGCTATTCACTGACTTAGTTCCACTCAGGAAGTGACAAACATAGCACCATGTAAGTGCCCCTCATACGTGCTTACATCAGTTGCTTTCTTTCTGTGCCTTCAGATGCCAATCCGGAGCTTTTCTTTTTTTCTTCACCCCTTGAAGACTTTTTTACTCAATTATTATTTTCTTTTAAATTCACAGTGTGCAAGAAACATGTAATCCTCTAAAGCTGCAAGGTTTAAACCTTGTAGGCACTGTCACAAACAGACGTCTGTGACTGATTTCCATGAGGCGCGCCTCTCCTGTTTGGGTTCTGTGACAACTGTGCCCCAAAAACCACCTGAGAAAGTAAAGAAAAGCTGCATGTGGCAAAACACCACAAGAATTCAGACAGGTCCAGCTCCCGGTCGAAGTAGAGAGTGCAGACCAGCTGCCGAAGTTGTTCCTGTGGATCATCACGGTTGAAGTCTTGGGGAAGTCCAAAAAGCAGTAGAAGAAGTCCAGCCGGGGCTCACCGTCTTACCCCCACTAAAGAAAAGCGCAAGGGCGTCATTGTGCCTATCTTCTGTTCCACAAAGGAGCCGATTCCAACCTTGGACCTGATGTACCCCAGATTTCTAGGTCCATCTGTGATGTTACAGCAGATGGAAGCCTTTAGAGAGACCATGCTGAACATGCTTGGTACGGTTTCACCTTCCTCTGGCGTGCCTTTAGGCCCCAAAGATCCACAGTGGCCTAAAATTGGGTTACAGTCATTGACCATCTGTGCCCCTTGAACCAGCTTTGAGCTTTTTTGGGGGAGTTTTATATAGCACGAACTTAACCTGAAGGTATCAGAGCGCTTTACATGAGCACCAGTTTCGTTACAGACGGGCACATTAATTTTTTATTTTTTTTTGTTCGGCACAGGGAGATTAAGTGATTTGCCCAGAATCACAAGATGTTGAACATCATTGCCGAGACTCGATCCCGGTTCCCCAGATTTGAGGTTGACAGCCCTAGCCGTTAGGCCACATCCTCTCCCCAAAACACCACAAGAGTTCTCCACTGGCATCAATGCCGACATTGGGACAAGCACCAAAATCTTTGTCGGTCCCTTGTACGTTGACACTGGCACCAACGCCACCAGAGGAGAATCCACAACCTACTGTGGTATCCGACTCGGAGACGCATTTGTATTGACTTCGACTGAGGCTGCCCCAAACCCCATGTGGAGCAGCCAATACGCAAACCCTCTGACTCAGACTCTATACCATTACTGTGCAGCCACGCACAGATGCTGCACCAACATTTTTGCTTGAACTCTGACCTGAGTCAGCTAAATGGATGTGACAATGGGGATGAAGGGGAAGAGTTTGAACCATCCTATGTTGAGGACAACTTGTATGAAGGTCTGCAAGATGCCAGTGGATTAGATACTGGGTTGGTTTCGCCTCTCGGACCAGCAACTGAGGAAAGTGCAGTTTCAGAGAATTACTTCTAAACCTTCCCATGATACCCGCCTATCCCAAGCCAACACCCCTGCACCATAAAGAGCCTGCAGGATTAGCTTACCCTGTATAACTTTAAGCTTACCCTGTATTACTTTAAGCTTACCCTGTATATCTCCAAGTCATACATCACCATAGACCAGCACTATGCGACCCCCGATTTTTTAACTCATCATCCAACTTCTGAGAATTTGGTGGTGCAAGCGTCCACCAGTAAGGTGAACTCTTAATGCCTTTTCAGTATCTAAATATGTGGAAACATTTGTTATGAGGATGTTTTTATCAGCCAGCCTTGTCATGCTGTTGGTCAATTCGAGCTGCCTGTTGGCTCGCTACATGCATGCACTCTGGGACATGGTTGGTGAGATCTTACCGTGGGTGAAAAGGTTTACTGGCGTCTTTGGCTCACACCATTCAGGATGGCGAGGATGTGGCTCAGTTTGTCATCAGATCATGTCTAGACACCACTGATTGTGTAGCAGTGGCTATTGGGACAAGTGTAATGCTTTGGAGACATGCCTTAATGTGATCCACATTCTTCTTGGGGGACGTCCAGGCACCTCCAGATGATGGTGAACCTCCTGATATTGTTGGGGTTCTCAATCAACCTGCCAAAGTCACACCTGACTTCTTAGCAGGGGCTTTCCTTCATCAGAGCCAGCTGTGGTTTGGGGCCTTCTCTCCAAATTAAAGAGTCCAGGACATGCATGCTAGGATGCCCAAGTATCAGCCTCTATCCTGGGGCTCAGTGTCTCCTGCTTACCGACCCTGCCAGATGGAACTTGTGAGCACTACAAGGGGATCTGAAGTCTCAGTGGGCCTAGCACCATGAGAACCTGTTAGATTCCATCCAGATTTACGGAGGAGACACTAAAATATCTGCATTGGTGGCTTATTGGCCGCAATCAGACTAGCTGCAGACCCTCTGCCAATCCCACCCAAAGTTGACAATGTGAGGGATGTGTCACTACTGGGTTAGGAAGGCCATCTAGGAGAGGTGGAGATCAGTGAACTCTGGTCTTCTGCGGGGACCCACTTCCACATCAGTTTGCTGGAGTTGTGGGCAATTCTCTTAGTGTTGAAGGCCTTTCTGACAACCATCAAAGGGAGGCTGGTGCACGTTCTCACAGGCAACACCACAGCTATGTAGTACTGCAACAAGCAGGGCAAGGAGAGGTCCTGGGTCTTGTGCCAGGAGGCTATGCACCTCTGTAACTGGCTCATCCATCAGGGCATCTCCCTCAGGTTAACCCCCTGCAGGGATCTTCGAATAACAGGGTGGAATAACTCAGCCAGTGACGCCTTGTGGATAATAAATGGCAGCTACAACTGGAGGTGATACAGGGTATCTTCAAGCAGTGGGGAAAGCCCTGGTTTGAGCTCTTCCCAATGCTGAGAACACGCAGTGTCAACAATTTTGCACATTTAAGTTTCTAAGATGGCGCTCTCTCTGAGACACATTCCACCTAGAGGGGAGCACAGGGCTTCTGTATTCCTTTTGCCCATTATCTCTCCTGTTCTGAGTTCTTAATAAGATCAGACATGACCGGGTCCAAATCATCTTGGTGGATTCGATTGGCCAGGAAGATTTGGTACCCAGAACTTCTAGGCCTGAGCATGTGTCCTCCGACCAGGCTGCTGCTTCGGTAAGATCTTTTGTTGCAAAAGCAGGAAAGGGTCTTGCAGTTGATCTCCTTTGATCTTCCTTTGAAGTCATTGATAGGCTCTTGGCAGCCAGCCAACCTTCCACAAAATCAGTGTACATCAGGAGCTGGGATAAGTTTGTGGCTTTAAGAATCACCCACCAGACAGACCCAATGTAGGCCAAACCGTCGGCTGTCATGTTGTTCAGTTTATCTTTGGCCCAGTACGAACTTGCAGTGGACTCTGTTAAAGGTTTCCTGTCAGCCCTCTCTGCCTTTTTATGTTTTCTGGAACAGCCATCCCTGTTCAAATCACCTGTTGTGATGCATTTTGTTAAAGGTTTGCAACATATTTCCTAATGTTTTCCACTTTGAGCCAATGCACAGTTGTCCACTACGCCTCCTGACTGTAAAAAGGATCATTCTGAAAGCAATAACATCAGCACATGTTAAGAACTCGTCCTGAATTCCTACTGAAGGTAGTGACATCTTTTCATGTCCGACATGCTATCACTCTTCCTACCTTCTTTGCTCTGCCTCATCCCATGAAAGAGGTGGAGAAACTTCATCTCTTGGACCCCAAGAGATTGCTGAGCTTTTACAACATTCATGCCAAGGACTATTGGGTGGAAGATCAGTTCTTTGTGGGGTTCTCTGGAACAATGTAGGGCAAGGCGGTGCAGAAGTGGACCATCTAAAGATAGATAGTTCACTGTATTAAAATCTGCTATCCATTGGCTAAGAAGCAGCTTCCACGAGGTCTGAGGGCTCACTTCCCCTGAGCTAAGGCTGCTACCACTGCGTAGGCACATAGAATGCCAGTCCTGGATATCTGTCAGGCTGCTATGTGGACATTTGTGCACACATTTACAAAGCACTATTGCCTCAGACGGTCAAGTCCTTCGGGAAGGGAATTTTGCCATTAAGTTCTGCAGGACCTTTTAATCTGAGCCATTCCACAGACCCACTACTGTGGGGCCCTTGGTATTTATTCACAAGCTAAGGAATCTGCGATTAGAAGTATCCATCAGAAAACAAGTTACTTAACTTTGGTAACACCCTCTGGTGGATACTCTAACCACAGATTCCTCACCTTCTTCGGACCTCCCTGTTCTGTCGAATGGTTTCCTTTTCCATCTGAAAAGGTCCCAAAATAGTACTCTGTACACTGGTCCTTCCAATCTGCTGATGAGCTCTGCTTCTCAGGACATGGACAAGCTTCTGAAGGAAACCAACAATGCACATGGGTGGTATTTACATGTGGCTCCATTCTTCACTTCCAGAGTGGAACAAAGTCAGTGCGGAGTTGCACAGTGCCACCTATCGGTATGCACAAGTGCTGCTTTTAGATTTTCCGGATCCAGTCTGGTGCCTGGGGATATTCACAAATTGAGAATCTACCGTTAGATAAGAGTATCAACCAGAATGGGTGTTACAAAAGGTGAGTAACTTGTTCTTAAAAGGTGAATTTTTTGCCCACATTGAGGTCTTTTTGCGCTATTGACAGATAACAGATGTTTACTTTGTCCAACTCACTGATACTCATTTTATCAACCACAAAAGGATGAAAGGCTCAGTGGGCCCACTAGGATTTGAATACCTGACCATTGGGTCAAACACAGACCCCTGGAGTGGATGCATTTGTCCACTGAGCCACTAAACCTGAATATTGAGCCACCAGACCTAAATATTTCCTTTTTAGGGCATAGCCTGTGAGATCATACACTAGTGCATACGTCTCAATTGCAAAACACTATAGTTTGCAAAAAATAGCTTGGAGCCCGCCCATTTCTTACAATTTGATGGCTCCAGTGTCCCTCTTCTTGGCAGCCTCCTTAATTGGCTAGTGCTGGTCAAACGTCACTTACAGTCCTGTCTGTGGTGCACAGATTGATTCAAGTTAATTAGTGCCGATCTGCTGCTCCGGGTGTGATTGAGGCACTATTTCTTCCACTCTCCTTGCCTGCTCAAAAACCTGAAAAGTTGAACACCATCTGGTACAGGTTCTCAACGTAGTGGAAACACAACTTTGTATTGCTGTTGTGCTGGGTACAGAAAATATATTTGTGTCAATTTTTGTTGGTGTGCATTTTTTGTATGTCACTATATAAGAAACCTTATTGTGAACAGTAATACCAAATATAACCATAATATAGCAGCCATTTCCTGCTCTGCATTCTAACAGCTGTTCCCTGTAATGAATCATTTGTTTCCCTTTCAAGCGAAGTGATCTGTGTTGTAGTTTTTAATGTTTTAATTTGGGGTCTTCTGGTTGGCAACCTTTTATATCTTGTTAGAAATTGGGTTTCTGGTGGGCAGAGTTTTGCACCCTGTCCAAGCAGGAACCACAATCCTTGTCAGGGTAAGTCAGATACACACCATAAATTAACCTGTGCTCAACGTCTGGTAGCTTGGCACAGAGCAAGCAGGCTTGACTTCAGAGGCAACGTGTAAAGTATTTGTGCAGCACTTCAAACAGTAACACAGTAAAAATGCCACAAATAGACTTCACAGCAGTTGAGAAAAAATAGACTATGACTTTGTAAATAAATCAAGACCAAAATGACAAAAATCCAATAAGTAGAAGTCGAGATATGAATTTTTAAAGAATAAAAGTAAAAATAGTCCTTAGAAGCAATAACACCTATCTGGTTGTGCTGGACCAGGGCAAGGTCAAGAGTTCAGTGCAACCGCGATGGAGTGCGGGCCAGATATAGGAGCCATGCAAGGCGCACTGAACAAAAGTACCTTGATCCTGGTCGCAACAGAGAAATGCGGGGTGCAACCTGGCGATGAGTCGGTGTTGATCCAGCAGTTGAGGTGATGCATACATTTTCTCCACTCAACGATGGTGATCCCCTGTTCCAAAGGCCAAGTGCTGGGTCCAAGATGCGTTGGGTCCAAAGCCGATGTGTCAGGTTTCTCTACGAAGATTAGGGGATGCATTGATCATCTCTCACTGCAGCAGCGGTGATGCAGTGGTCCTGATGTGTTGGTTCCGATGGTGATGCGTTGGTTCCAAGTGTGATGCTCCCGTTCTGTTCCCACTACAGCAGCGATGCATCAGTTCTGCTTCACGCAGCAGAGAATGTGTCGGTTCCAATGGAGAAAGCACTGGATCTACTTCCAATGGATCAGGCACAGGAGCAGGGGGTAAGGAGTTTGATATCCATGAGTCTTAGAACTTGAGGCAAGCCAGCATGCCCTTGGAGATCACTCTGGGTTCAAGTCAGTTAGTCCAGTTCTTCCTCAGCAGGGCAGAGGGGCAGTCCTTGTAGCAGCACAGCAGCCCTTCTTCGGGGCAGATTTCTTCACAGGTCCAGTAGTGTCTGAATTGGTAGTGTCAGAGGGCGATTACTTATACCCAGTTGTGCCTTTGAAGTGGGGAGGACTTCAAAGAAGGGTTTTGGAAGTGCACAGAGATCCTTTCATCCTGCCCTGGCTCCAGACTCACCACAGGGAGGTATGCAGCCCTTTGTGTGGGGGCAGGTCACAGCCTATTCAGGTGTAAGTGTCAGCTGTTCCCTCCCATCCTGCCCAGGATCACCCATCAGGATGTGGATGGCCCATCAGTCACACCTAAGCTCCCTTTGTGTGTCTCTGGCTAGAGGGACTGCACAAAGTCCATACTGGCTGCAGGCACAACACAGGGCTTAGAGCAGAAAAATACCATCTTTCTAAAAGTGCCATTTCTAAAATGGTAATCATAAATTCAACTTGACCAGTAAAGAGGATTTATCATCACCTTTCCAATGATATGAACCATGACAGATCCACTCCTTCTTAATCAGGAATTACAGTTTAAAAATGTGATAAGGAATTCCCAATGTCACCCTATGAGAGGGGTAAGCCTCACAGTAGTGAAAAACGAATTTGGGTGTTTTTCACTACCAGAACATGCAAAACTGAAATGTACATGTCTTACCTTTTGATTACACAGCACCCTGCCCTATGGGCTAACTAGGGCCTACCTTAGGGGAGACTTATATGTAATAAAAGGGGAGTTTAAGGCTTGGCAGGGGGTTTTAAATGCCAAGTCGGCGTGGCAGTGTGAACTGCACACACAGGCTCTGCAGTGGCAGGACTGAGACATGTTTAAAGTCTACTTGTGTGGGTGGCACAATCAGGGCTGCAGGCTAACTAGTCGCATTAAATTAACAGGCCCTGGGCAGATGGAGTGCACTCTACTAGGGATTTATAGCTAAATTAAATATGCCAATTTTGGATATGTCAATCAAACCATGTTTAGCGGAGAGAGCATATGCGTTTTAGCACTGGTTGGCAGTGGTAAAGTGCTCAGAGTCCCAAGGCCAACAAAACAAAATCTGCAAAAATGTGAGGAAGCACACAAAAAGTTTGGTGAAGACCACCCTAAGGCAGTCAGGTCTAATGCATCTGTTTCACAAGTTTTCATATTGAAATGCACCATGTTTTATTGTGCTTTTTCATGCTGCTTGGAGCCCACAGGGACATAGTGAGTGACAGGTTGAGAGGTGATCTAGGACAGGCAGTTTTCAATAAAACATTCACTTGCATTCCTGAACGCCTGTATTCTCGATGCCCTTGGAACAGATGGCAAATGAAAATACTTCAATGCAGTAACCATTCTGGAATCTGTGACATCAGCAGGTCTTGCATTTTAAAATGAATACACAGGATATATTAGCTATTAATGAAGACCCCATTATACCATCGATGGAAAAAATAGTAGTTAGCACTATCAATGTTTTAATATCGGTATTTTAATATCCTTTCTGTGCTACGCAAGCTTTCGTTTTGTGTTCACTCCATTGGGTTCCCATGCCCATCGGCTACACGCCCAACATTTGAATTATAACATACAAAGTTCTCTGAAAGGACATCTTGGTGTTGGGGTCAGTGAAGTCAGATGCAATGACAAAAGACACTTACTGTGAGTACATGCATGTAATTATTTGTCCAGAATGAAGCTAGGACCAGTCCCATGATAGGCTGTATACCCACTATATAGTGCATTGAATCACCCTGACCGGTCATAGGGGACCAATATGAGCCCGCAGTGCTGGTATGATTTGGTCTGTGGACCTTTTGCTATGTAGCCATCCTACATTTCTGAAGGCCCAGACGGACACCGTTGCAGTCTTCCCTGTGCTTTCGCTGCGAGGGGTATTGTGTTCTACAAGGGGGTTGGAGACTGCCAATTGCTTACCATTCGTTGCCTTCATTGTCACTCTTTTTTGCTGCCTCCTAATTGGCCAGCGTGTGTCTGCTTCACTTCCTGTTCTTTTGGATGAAACAAGGACCAAGTACTGATTGCTTCATCTTAATTGCTGTCCTCCTGCTGCTCGTTCGTGTTTTTCTTTCCTCTTCCTCGTTGTCCGTGTTGCTTCTTCTTTGTTCGTCCTTGATATCAGTGTTTCTGCTTCTTCTTTCTCGTTGTCCGTGTTGCTGCTTCTTCTTTCCTCCTTTCTTCTTGTCTCTGTTGCTTCTACTGTTTTTCTTCTTCCCTCCTCCATTGTCTGTGTTGATTCTTCACTCCCAGCTTCCACAATCTCATTGTCTGTGTTGGCCTCTTACCCGCCATAAGAAAAAAGTGCTATGATGCTGCCAGTGGTGACAGCATCGTATCACTTTTATCCAACTTTTAGCCATGCTGCACAGCCGCCGCGCTGCTCTGCAACATGGCTAAAAGACATTGGCAAAGCCAATAGCTCTTGCATAGGCAAGATCTATTGGCTTTGCCATTGCTTGTTATACCATTGCTTTCTCTCCTTCCCCGATCCAAGAATGTGCAGCTGGATCCCAGTCTGGCACTTCACAAACAAAGATATAAATGGATATATAACAAAAGGTATATGTACTAGAAAAATACAGCCATTAGGAAGTAGTTTAATAGTGTTGTCAAGCTTCATTGATCTTGTGGGTACATTTTAAGGTGACAGTAGCTCTCTGGAAACCGTAGGGCTTCCAAGCCCATACCCAAGGGTACTTTATGGAAGCATGTTGGATATATACTTTTCTGACACAGATCATCATCAAAACTACTTTTCTTTCTGACCCATTCCTGCAGGTTTCCAACACAACATCATCCTATCCTTCTTTGTAAGGAAATGCTCCGCCGCGCTGTGCTATGAACGGCGCGGGGTTTCCACCCAGTATTTTGATTACAACAAAACAGGCTCCTGCTGTCGGGGGAACCTCTGCAATGCAGCCAGGCCAAATGGTGGCCTCCGCGAAGCCACACGTGTTGTACCACTCCTAATGGCTGCCCTGTTGGCCATTACCAGTTTATAGAGGGCATCTGAGAACACAAGGAACTGAACATAAAAATGTAAACGTTTTTTAAAAAGATAATCCCATTTTAACTAGTAAAACGCGAGCTGTGGCCGGTGAAGAAGATTCGGGCAATCGCATTGCAAGGAGAGCAAGTTGTCAGGACCCCAAGACTCCGAAATCTAGTAGGACTCTTTCCTTTAAACGTGTGACAGGACCAGAAAGATGAACATAGCAGCACATTCCTGGATTTCTTCGCCAGTGTCACACCATACCATAATGAACCTGACAGATTTATCAATGAGCAAGTACCTTTGAAAGGTTCATGCCTAAGGATGAAAGGCTGAGATTAAATTTCGGGGATTTAAATTCATTACCTACAAGCCATGGCAGATACCAGCATTAAGCGTTTAACTCACTAAATATTTGGTCAGGCATAAAACATCTGCAGATTATTCAGTATTGAGTATTCTACAATATTTGAGGCTAATCCTAGTTAAATCATCCATTTAAGTATCATAGATTAAGCACTTTGCTTGTCAGATCGTTAGAATGTCTTGCAAACCTAAGGTGTATTGCAGTATGTTACAGTATTTATGGTATAGTATCTATTGAAAACTGTAGGGAACATAGATACTAATTTGTTTCAGCCCGGATTTTGATCTTAGTTTTTAAGTTTATTTCTATCCATTTGCAGTCTGATTGTCAGAAGCGTAACACATTGTTTAACATGTTTACATTTTTAAGATTTATACGTCATTGCAATTGTATGATTCTTTACTGTCAAAATACATAATAATGAGGCACAGCTTTGGCACTGTATGGGTCTCCCTATCAATAAACATCAAAATCCAGCAATTTCTTTTAAATTTCAATTCTTCTGATTATTTTGATATCACATGATGGCTTATCTGAAAAGTGTAGTAATGCATATGCACTTACAAAAGATGAGTCACATATCTAACATGTCTATTCCCATAGTTCCCGAGTTTTTAAAGTCCTTTAATTTTATTCCTCGACAAGTGAAATGCCATGCCATACAACCCACCATCCCCGCCAACAAAGAGCTCCATGATGCCCACTGGTTACTCTGGCATTCATTCAATCAATCAATCAAGCAAGATTTATAGAGTGCGGTTAATCAATCAATCAATCAGGGGTTTATAAAGCGCGCTACTGACCCGTGAGGGTCTCAAGGCACTGGGGCCCCCCCCGATCAGTCGTAGAGCCAGGTCTTGAGGCTCTTCCTGAAGGTGTGCAGAGTGGGGGAGCGTCTGAAGTTGACTGGGAGCTCGTTCCAGGTCTTTGCTGCGACGTAGGAGAAGGCTCTTCCGCCAGCTCTGGTTCTGCGGATGCGTGGTTCTCTGCCAGGGCGAGGTCCGCGGAGCAGAGGTTCTTTTTGGGTACATAGAAAGAGACTCTTTTGTTGAGGTATTTGGGTCCGATGTTGTGGAGGGATTTGTAGGCGTGGGTGAGTAGCTTGAAGGTTACTCTCTTCTCGATGGGGAGCAAGTGGAGGTCTTAGGTGCTGGGTCATGTGCTCGTGTCGTGGGGCTCCGAGGACGAGTCTGGCTGCGGTGTTCTGGATGGTTTGGAGCTTGTATAGCAGGGTTATGTTGATTCCGGTGTAGGGGGCATTACCGTAGTCCAGTCTGCTGGTTATGAGTGCGTGGGTGACGGTCTTTCTGCATTCGGGGGGATCCACTTGAAGGTCTTGCGGAGAATGCGGAGGGAGTTGAAGCAGGTGGAGGCGACGGCGTTGGTCTGGCGTGTCATGGTGAGGGAGGAGTCTAGAATGATGCTGAGGTTCCGGGCCTGGTCCGTCGGGGTGGGTGGGTTTCCGAGGGCAGGGGGCCACCAGGAGCTGTCCCATGCAGTGGGGGAGGGTCCAAGGACGAGGACCTCTGTCTTCTCCGAGTTTAGTTTTAGGCAGCTGTCGCTCATCCAGGCTGCAACGTCTTTCATTCCTTCTTGGAAGCTGAGTCTGGTGTCTTCGGGGTTCTTCATGAGAGAGAGGATGAGCTGGGTGTCGTCGGCCTAAGATACTATGCTGAGCCCATGCTGTCTGACGATGGTGGCGAGGGGGGCCATGTAGATGTTGAAGAGCGTGGGGCTGAGCGAGGATCCTTGGTGTACTCCACAGTTGATCTCTGTAGGTTCGGAGAGGAAGGGAGGGAGTCTGATCCTTTGGGTTCTGCCGGAGAGAAAGGAGCGGATCCAGTCAAGGGCGGTTCCTTGTATACCGGCGTCGTGGAGTCTGGCTGCGAGAGTGCAGTGTGAGACGGTGTCGAAGGCTGCGAAGAGGTCTAGTAGGATGAGGGCCACAGTGTGGCCCTGGTCGAGTAGCATGCGGATGTCATCGGTGGCGGCGAGGAGGGTATCCTTGTGTTGAGGTTGTTGCTGCTTTAGGTGGGTTCTGTTGAACAGTCAGTTCTTGAGTCCCTTTCAGAATTCCAGGAGAGAGGCAGCAGTTCGGAGGTGCGGGGGGTGTTTCAGTATTTTGCCGCGAGGTAGGAGAAGGAGCTTCCTCTGCTGTTGCTGCAGCGGATGTGGGGGATGTGCACGAAGGAGAGTTGGTGGAAGTTTAGGCGGTGGTTGATGTAGGCTGGTCCTTGGTTCTGCAGGGCCTTGTAGGTGTGGATCAGCATCTTGAATTGACACCTCTTGTGTATGGGGAGCCAGTGGAGCTTTTTGAGGTGAGGGGTAATGTGGGTCCATTTGGGAAGGCCGAGGATGAGTCTAGCAGCGGAGTTCTGTATGGTTTGCAGTCTCTTCATGAGGTTAGAGGTGATTCCTGTGTAGAATGCGTTTCTGTAGTCCAGACGGCTGGTGACTAGGGCTTGAGTGACGTGCGTCTGGTGTTGATGGGGAACCATTTGAAGATTTTCTGAAGCATGCAAAGAGTGAAGAAGCAGGCAGATGTGACTGCGTTGATCTGGGATTTCATGGTGAGTCTGCTTTCCAGGATGATGCCGAGATTCCAAGCATGGTCTGTAAGAGTGGGAGAGGGTCCTAGTTCCGTGGGCCACCAGGAGCCGTTCCAAGGAGAGGTCTTGTTGCCAAAGACCAGCTCTTCCATCTTGACTGTGTTGAGTTTCAGGCAGTTGTCTTTCATCCAGTCAGCAACACTCTTCATGCACGTGCAGAAGTTTGCTCTCATGGTGATGGGGTCTTCTGAGAGCGAGAGGATGAGTGGGGTGTCGTCTGCATAGGGTATGATGTTTAACCCGTTGACCGCGGCGCGAATTCCGCCGCGGTGCGGGTGATTTATGACTGGGCGTGGTTCGGACGGCCCCCGGCCGTCCTCCGCACACGCCCACTGTGACGTCGGACGGCCGGCGGCCGTCCGACGCACGCAAAGGGTTAATCCCTGGGCTTTGATGGTGTAAGTCAAGGGGGCCATGTAGGTGTTGAACAGAGTGGGGCTGAGTGATGAGCATTGAGGAATACCGCAGAATATATTCTTGTGTTCCGAGGTGAAAGGAGGTAGCCGGACTCTCTGGGTTCTTCTAGGGAGGAAGGAGGCGATCCATTTGAGGGTTTCTCCTTGGATTCCGATGTGGTGAAGTCTTTTGATGAGTGTGTGGTGGGACACAGTGTCAAGCAGTGCCAAGAGGTCGAGGAGGATCAGGGCCACTGTCTCCCCTCGGTCGAGGTGGGTTCTGATGTCTTTGGTGGCAGCGATTAGGGCAGTTTCAGTGCTGTGGTTGGTGCAGAGTTCAGATTGGGAGATGTCCGGAAGATGGCTGTTCTCCAGGTGTTCAGTGAGTTGGTGGTTGAGGGCTTTTGGAAGTACTTTGGCGGGGAAAGGGAGCAGAGAGATGGGATTGTAGTGATTCTGACCCTTCATTTGTACCTATCAACCTACAAAACCATTGCCATATCGACTTTTACTATTACCTCATTCTAAAGGCAACAGTAGTGGGTAAAGTGAAGTATTCCCCCAGCAATATGAAGGAAGGTAAGGTGGACTGCATGGCAGGGGCATAAAACAGGCCCTGGTAGCCCCTGCAGTGCAGGGGGCCCCCCTTTATTTCAGGAGCCCCCAAATCCTTCAGGAAGCCACCATTCAGCCCAACACCCCGGTGAGATATGGGATACTTATGGGGGCCCAGTGAGATATGGGAGACTCAGGGTCCCCTCATCACATTCTGCAGGGGGCCCTCATCATTTTGTGTTATGCCACGGCTTCATGGGCAGGATATGACTGTCATATCTGAAAAGAGTGAGTGTACAATTGAAAAATCCTAAAGTCTGCCGGGTGAGAGTACTCTGCATGAAAAGTTACTTGTTGAGAGTTTGACGAGGCAGGGGCGAGAGAAGGAAGCCTCCTAGTGTAATGTTGGTGAACTGTTCCACCTGTCGGACTGTCCGAGTGGTGTTCCCTAAATGAACCCTCCGCTCTGACGCCACAGGTGGATGCCAGCAGGGAGAGGGGAAAAGGAAATAGGGGAGACCCAGGGAAACTGCCTTGTGGTTCATTCTCCACTACCAAACACACGCGTCTGCTTAGTCATTGTCTGGGGGCCTATTTACTACTGGGCCTGCTACCCTGAAAATCCAACAACTGGCAATGAGGGCTGTTGAGCCCTGGTGCCCGCTCCCATTCTCACCTGGCTCTCCAGCTGTCCATTTGGTCCCTCGATTTGTCTCCCGCAGTGCTGTCTGCTGTTGCTGCGGTGTGGCCCAAAGAAGAGCAACCGCTGCCTCACGTTGACAACGGTGAGGTTGCAGTCATCGTAATTGCGCCTCCTGTCAACCACCACAGATGGTTTTCCACTGTAGTGCCACTCCTGGCCTGTCCGTCGCCCTGGGGGCGTGTCCGCTGCTCACTGCGCAGAAGACAATCGTCTCCTGACTCCTCAAAGAGCCCGGATCTCCGCTCCTGCTGCTCTGCGGGGGAGCCCCACCTCGGCGCATGCTGCCTCGCTCTCAGGCAGCCGGAGGCAAAGTTAGACTATGGGAACCATGTGTTCCCATCCAGGGAAGGCCCAGAAAAGGAAAGTGATGCAGCATTGGTTGCCAACATAAGGTGAAGGTGGAGGACAATTCCTTTTGAAATTAAGCCCACAAGATAATATGGACATGGCAAGGTACTGCTAGGAAAAAATAAGCAATAAAGAAAAGAAAACAGGATAAAACAGAAATAAATGGAATACAAAGAGGGGCACTAGACTGGGACACACACTTCACACGTCTACCCCCCCCAATCATCCAATCAGCACCTACATAGGGTCAAGGAAACAGAAAACCACTCCAGACCAATTTTCTGCTCCTGGAATTATACGACTGCATCACCAGTATTTTGCCCAGCTCCATCAACAAACGCCCAGGGTCAGAGGGTACACGTCATTCGCAGCGAGGTGTCCCCAGTGACCTACCACCATCATGTATACTGTGCCCCCCATTGAACCTTTCCTAATTGATGGCCCACCATCTGCTCAAGCAGCCAAATGGAAGGACTAGCTTGAACATCTTGAAACATGCTTCGCAGCAGTAGCGTTGAAAGCTGACCGTCAACACCCCATGCTCTTGCATCTTGGAAGTGCGGCCTTTCACAAGCTTGGAAAGTTGGTTGCGGAGGCAGGGCCACCTACACCGTACACCTACAACATGCTGAAAGAGGCGCTGACTGCGCACTTCGAGCCCCTGGCCAACACTGATTATGTCCGTTTCCTACTGCGTCAGGCGAGACAACTCCCAGAAGAATCAGTTGATAGCTTCTACGCTCATCTCAAAGACCTAGCGAGCACGTGCACGCTGCCGGATGAGAATGATGAGATACAGGCGCAATTTATTCAAGGGTGTGCATCTGCCAAGTTGAAAGAACACATACTCCAAGTCCCCAGGATGTCCGTGACACACAAGCTAACCTGTTCCACTCGGGCCAAGGTGTACGTAACCAAGGGCGCATCAGGGATGCTACTGAGCTGCCGAATCGCCGAGCACCTACAGCTGGTTGCTTTCGCATTCAGTGTCCACCAGGAGAGCGTGGAGGGTCTGTTTGTTGGCAGAATATAGACCCCTCTTCAAAGGGAGAGGATGCCTTAAAGACCGCAGGAACCATCTTCATGTTAACGGCTCTGTCCAACTCGTGGCCTTGAAACACAGACGAGTGGCTTTTCACCCGAGACCAAAGGTGGAGGAAGCTGGAGCGGGCTGACATCATTGAACGGGTTGATGGTCCGACTCCCTGGGTATCCCCCATTGTAGTGGCGCGGAAGCCCAAACAACTGGGAGAAGTGAAGATATGCGTGGATATGAGGCTACCCAACCAAGCCATTAAGAGAGAGCGTCATCTGACCCCCACGGTAGATGACATTGTGGCCGTGGTGAGTGGCTCCCAGTGGTTCTCCAAGATGGATCTGCGGGCCGGATATCACCAACTATTGCTGGATCCTGAATCAAGGGCCATTACAACCTTCTCGACGCACGTGGGTCTCCGAAGATATAAACGCCTCAGCTTCGGAGTATCAAGTGCAGCCAAAGTCTTCCAAGACACCATAGAAGGCATCCTCAACATCAGCGATGATATTGTGGTCCATGCACCCACTCTGGAAGAGCATTTGGATCACCTGAGAGACACTTTTCAGCGTTTGAGAGACAATGGCCTTACTCTCCATCTAGAGAAATGTGCCTTCCTCCAGAAGGAGATAGCCTTCTTCGGGTACCACTTCTCTCAACATGGAGTGTCGCCTGATCCGGCCAAAGTGAGTGACAACCAGCTAACCCCCACTCCTACCACAGTTACGGGCGTAAAGAGTTTCCTAGGTATGGTCACCTAATGCGGTCATTTCATTCAAAACCTGAAGAACCTCACTGCCCCTCTGAGTGATCTGACGAAGACTAACACCAACTGGAGGTAGGGGCCTGATCAAGAGAAAGCTTTCCAAGACACCAAGCACACTTTATCTGTTGACACTACTTTGGTATACTTTGACCCAGCTCGAGACTCCGAACTGACGGTGGATGTGACTCCCATTGGCCTTGGGGCAGTTCTGTCGCAGAGGCAAAGCAATGGGGACTGGGCGCCGGTGGCCTATGCGAGCTGTGCCCTGACTGACACCGAGCAAAGATACTCGCACATTGAGAAAGAGGCCATTGCGGTCCTCTGGGGCTGTCGCCATTTTCCCCTCTACCTATATGGCCAGCCTTTTGTAGTCCACACTGATCACAAGCCTCTGATCCCACTGTTCATGGGGTGTTCTTCAAAGCCTCCCCCAAGACTTGAGAAGTGGATTTTACAATTACAGGAGTATCAGTTCATGTTGGTCTATCGCCAGGGGCGCAAAACTCCGCTGACTTCCTGTCAAGACATGCACGACCGGCCATGGATGTGGATGAAGTGGAAGAGTACATCAAGATAGTGGTAGAGCGGTCACGACCGTTGCCCATCTCTCTGGAGGAGATCGTGAAGGCCACGGAGGAAGATGAGTGTCTTCGGCTAGCCCTCTCTGCAGTGACTTTGGGGATGTGGCATATCTTGGTCAACAAAATGCCCTGCAGGACCGAGGAGGCACGGATGGCTTTGGACTCCTTGCACCATGTACACCTCAACCTCGCTATGTCTCTGGAAGGCTGCCTTATGAGGGTGTTCCGCCTAGTAATCCCTAGGACACTGCAAGGAGTGGTTGATCTCGCTCACCTGGCTCATCAGGGGATTGTCAAGGCCAAGTCTCGGCCAAAGTCTGGTTTCCAAATCTTGACGGGGTCATAGAACAGACAGTTTGCCAATGGCCGTTGTGCCAAGCGGCCGGACCAGCAGAACCACAAGCCCCAATAATCATCCTGTCCCTGGCAGAGAGTGAGTGCAGATTTTGGAAGTCTCCTGGATGGGAGGCACATGCTGGTTGTCATTGATGACTTCTCTAAGTACCCACAGGTTGAGGTCATGGACTCAATGACAGCGACTAACACTATCCCGCACCTACTGAAAATAATGGCCACCCATGGACTTGTGAAGGAATTGCGCACAACTATGGACCTCCTTTCTCCAGCCACAAGTTCACAGAGTGCTTGCAGTCCCAGCTCATTCAGCATCGCAAGGTAACGCCACGCTGGCCGCAAGCCAATGGAATGGCCGAACGCTTCATGCGTACTTTGAACAAAGTACTACAGATTGCGTTGGCTCATGGACAGAACATAGAGTATGTGTTGTACACTTTTCTGAGGGAGTACTGACTCAATTCCCACTCAACAACCCAAGTCAGCCCTGGCTCACTCTGTATCAATCGAACTGTGGGGGACGTCATTCCAAACGTGGAACAGGTATAGGATCTGCAGGCGCAGGTGGCAGGAAAGCTGAGATAACATCAAGCCAGAAATGATCACATGTCCCGAACTCGGGGAGCTAAGCCAAAGTCCTTTGCAATTGGTGATTTGGTCATCATAAAGAATTGACACTCAAGAAGAAAGTTCATGCTCCCTTTCAAGGTTGAACCCTGCTGAATTCAAGCTGTGAAAGGCACGATGATCACAGCCCAGAAGGCAGGAGAGACAATCACCTGGCTCATCAGGGGATTGTCAAGGCCAAGTCTCGGCCAAAGTCTGGTTTCCAAATCTTGACGGGGTCATAGAACAGAAAGTTTGCCAATGGCCGTTGTGCCAAGCGGCCGGACCAGCAGAACCACAAGCCCCAATAATCATCCTGTCCCTGGCAGAGAGTGAGTGCAGATTTTGGAAGTCTCCTGGATGGGAGGCACATGCTGGTTGTCATTGATGACTTCTCTAAGTACCCACAGGTTGAGGTCATGGACTCAATGACAGCGACTAACACTATCCCGCACCTACTGAAAATAATGGCCACCCATGGACTTGTGAAGGAATTGCGCACAACTATGGACCTCCTTTCTCCAGCCACAAGTTCACAGAGTGCTTGCAGTCCCAGCTCATTCAGCATCGCAAGGTAACGCCACGCTGGCCGCAAGCCAATGGAATGGCCGAACGCTTCATGCGTACTTTGAACAAAGTACTACAGATTGCGTTGGCTCATGGACAGAACATAGAGTATGTGTTGTACACTTTTCTGAGGGAGTACTGACTCAATTCCCACTCAACAACCCAAGTCAGCCCTGGCTCACTCTGTATCAATCGAACTGTGGGGGACGTCATTCCAAACGTGGAACAGGTATAGGATCTGCAGGCGCAGGTGGCAGGAAAGCTGAGATAACATCAAGCCAGAAATGATCACATGTCCCGAACTCGGGGAGCTAAGCCAAAGTCCTTTGCAGTTGGTGATTTGGTCATCATAAAGAATTGACACTCAAGAAGAAAGTTCATGCTCCCTTTCAAGGTTGAACCCTGCTGAATTCAAGCTGTGAAAGGCACGATGATCACAGCCCAGAAGGCAGGAGAGACTATCACTTGGAATGTGTCCTGCTTCAAAAGGTACCTGGCTCCTGTTAGTCCTGATGTGGAGGTGTCCTCTGGAACTGTGAACAGTGACATGGGACATTGTGGTAGCGGTGTCCCTCTGGAATCTTTCAGGGGCCGGGACTCTCCACCTGCTGCATCTGGCATGGGATCAGCTGAAGTCGCAGCGCCTGCCATCTGTCCTCCTAGAGAGCCAAGTCCCCAGAGTGTTCCTGTTACCTGTCCGTGTCCACCTGCAAGCCGGGTTGGTGATGTTGAGGCAGATGGCAATCGCAAAGGAACTGGGAGGTACCATCTCAGACAACGTCCTGCAAGGTCTTCTCGTCTGAAGGACTTTTTGTTGGTCTGAGACCTAGTTATGCAAGATTTACTCTCTCTCTCTCTCTCGCGCTCTCTCTCTCTCTCTCTCGTTTTTCTTTACTGTTCGTCTTTCGTCTTCTTGACAGGGAGGCGGGCATATGTATCTGTTTCGGCACCGTGAATTTGGGATCTGATGTGTTTTGTTTAAATTAAAGGAGGAATGTTCTGTTGGTTGACTGTTCCACCGGTCAGACTGTCCAAGGGGTGTTCCCTGCGTGGACCCCCCACTCTGATGCCAATGGTGGATGCCAGCAGGAGGAAGGGGAAAATAAAATAAAGGAGACCCGGGGAAACTGCCTTATGGTTCATTCTCCACTACCAAACACACAGTCTGCATCGTCATTGTCTGGGGGCCTATATGCTACCAGGCTTGCTGCCCCGACAATCCAGCATCTAGGAGGACAGAACTTTTTAGCCCTTGGGATGCACCACAGCAGAAGACCACACCTGTTACGTGTCACCCAGGATAGAGTCAAGCCATTACAGTGGGCAACAAACTACATAGATGAGAAACAGGCTCAGCCAGTGATGCTTTTGGGATTTCACCAAGGGAGCCTTGTATCGCCAACCACTGTGAGATGAGCTGTGCACCACCCATCGTCAACACAGCAACTTGGAATGTATGAAGATTGTGGGAGGAGGACACGAAATGGAAAGATTATGATCACCACTTCATTATGCTTGTAGTATGACCAAAGACTTGGTAGGATTACCCATGTACTTCCTCATGTGAGTTTAACCGGCCCCCACAGCTCCTCATAGGGGAGTCTTGTTCACTGAGATAGGTGTGTTGGCTCATTTGGGTGGAAGAATATTGGATGGTCACAATACCAGGTGGATGATGTAATACTGTTCTTAGATCTCGCCTACCAGACAGCGCAACCTCTCTGGTTGAAAAAGTCTTATTTTGAACTTACAGCCCGTCCATTGCTTACCATTGGTTGGCATTATTACCATTCATTTTTGCTTGCTTCTTATTTGATGACTGTCTTCCTCTTCTTGTCTTTATCCCTCCCCTGGAGCATAGCCTCTTTATGATCCTTTTGATTGGCTGACTTGTATCCTTCCACTACTCACATTAAGGGAAATCTTTTTTTAATTTTTCATTCAGAACTTCAGGAGAGTGTGTGTATTATCTAGCTCTCTCCTGGGTGTTGCTGCCCACCCCTCCCAGCTTGGCTCATGAAAGCACATCGACATGTGTATTGTTGCTGGGGTATGGCTGAAGAGCAGACTTTTCAGGGTTGTTTTGGTTAATCTCCTGTATTCCACAAATTGCATGAAAGCACAAATTTTGGCACATCGAAAGGCTTTTATGGTGCTGTAGGAAGGGCCATCTGGTGCACTCACTAGCATCTGAGGCTGAAGGTGTACTGAGCATAATAATTCTGCTGGAGACCCAATAATCTTCTGCCTGTGCTACTACAGAGTGGCTGAATCCTGTGTAAAGTAAATCAGGCATTAGTGACTGTTTCGCTTTACATTCTGACAACCACTGAATCTCTTTATTTCTATTCATTTTCCAAAGGGAATGGTTTTGAGACATTATAAGATATGTTTGCTTTTCCATTAGTAATTTTTCTTTTCCTTTTTTAAACAATACCTTACAGGTAAATACTGACAAAGCCAACAGTTTGATATTTGTGTTAAAAAGGCGAGACTTTGCCAATACTTGTTGTTTTGGAACTCCGACAGGTGATGAAATAGATGGATGAAGGAGACACTCTCATGCGCTGCATCGGCTTCTTCTGGGGTGCGGAGGAACTATGCTCTCGGAGAACTGAATGGACATCCATAGGATATACTTGCAGTATAATACTCAGGGGCACAATAATTGAAGGTCTTATTCGCTGAACTGACCCTTAGAGAAAGGTTGAAACATTTTCTTGGCCAACAAATCACCACCTTGGATATGAACCTAGAGTGAGGCTAGCTCTAGGTACCTACGGTGCACCTGTATGGATTCTTGTTTTAACAAAGACATGCATAGGGTGTTGTACCTCTCTTTCATATGAGGTGTATAGATGAAGGACTGGTGACTGTGTTCATGCATGGAGGAAGGTGTATGACATGTTGGAGGCAAGAAGCAATTCTACACTCCTGCCCCTGCTGCTCACTCATCCATGCACTCACCCACAGATCTATTCATGTATCCAGTCACTTCTGTATTCCTACATCTGCACCCACATCCACCTTCCCTCATACACGCCCAGCCATACAACGCCTCCCCCACAAACACACTCACAGAGTCATCTTTCAAATAGCGAGCACTTTCTAGGTAGAGCCTAGCTGCGCATGTTCATTATCTCTTAGCTGGGCATTTAATTTAACCCACGTTGATTTTTTTTTTATATGTTTTACCATCATAAGCACGGCGCCCGCTTGCATTTCCATCAAATAGTGTGTGTAGACAAACTTTCTTTCGTTGCACGGCGCCCGCTTCATGGACCAGGGGCGTGTTGAATGTTTTTTTTATTTTTATGTTTTACCATCATGTGCACGGCGCCTGCTTGGCGCGTTTGAATTTTCAAACAAATAGCGTGTGTAATAAATTTGTTTGCGTCCCGTGCTGCATTTAGTTGGCCTCTCCTGTATAAGACTCTGAAGAGAGTGTGCAGTCTGGGTGCAGAGATCAGTCAGGCCAAAGCAATCTAGACTTTTCTGCTCAGTGCTCTCCATTCAGCCACTAGTGCTGGTAAGAATAAACAAGCATTTGCAATGCAATAGGTCTCGCATTTGTTAGTGTTATTGGCATTGTAAATGGCAATGTCTTTTATGTATGTGTTTTGGTTTGGAGTGGATTGGATCGGATGTATGTGGTTTGGAGTGGAGTTATGTGGGTTGAGTTGGAATTTGGCCACAAGGTAACTGTGTTCATTCACTGATACCACGACAAGGTCTTGTAAATCTTGCATCCATACGGGCATATCACCGAAACGAGAGATTTCATGTTCCCGAAAGTGTAAGAAGGATGCAGGTCTACTTTCAATTGATGCGTGTTCAGCAATGCATTGAAGACCTTTCCATGGCTCACTGTAAAGTATCAGCCATATACCCAACATCTTAGTACTTTATATAAGCGACCCAGTAACACAGTGGTCTTATATGGGCCTATGAACAGAATTCAACACAAGTGGTGCCTCCTTTTCCTGGAGGCCAGTGCCACCTGAGAATCCCTCTGGTGCCAGTGGAAGACTCTGTTGACGAGCATGCTGCCATGTTGAATGTCACCCACAATGACAGAGACCATGGACCGGGGGCTGCGGGTCATCTTGAGGGCACAGTTCTCATTGATGAGCAGCCATTACTGCACCAAGTTGCAAGGGTTTTAGGTTAGCAGCAGGCCCTGGCTGATGACAGGCGGCATTGGTATGCACTTGGTGGACAGCTGGACGTCGAAGGCCGCACCAAACGCGAACAGTGGCAGCAGCAAACAGCCGCAGAGGACCAGTGGCACGTGGCAGGCGGAGGCTATGTTCCTGCTGATGGCTGTGGGGAACGTGCTCCGGGTGCTTGGCAACTAGGAGTGCGACGCTGCAATGGTATGACACCTAGCCGGGAGCTTTCGGTGCATATACGTCATGGACATGTTGTTGCGCGTTCTCTGGAAGTAACAACGTGCATTGGTTGTGAGGTTGTTGATGACTCCAGGCTTCTACATGAAGCAATTGGACTTTGGGTTTTTGGAAAAAAAGATAATAAAAAAAAATATATATATTGTTTCGAACTTGAATGCGCTGGTCGGGGCATTTGGCTGCGGTTGGACGGAGGCCTCTTCCCTCCATCGACCACACAGCGGCCTAGGATCAAATGAGATTGTCTTGCTGCAGGTTCTGTGACATGGTTTTGAACTTAAGCTAGCTATTCACGATGGAAGTTGGATGTTTTGGCCTTTCCTTCTGCTCAACATGGGCGTGGGATCATCCCAAGTTAAGCCTATGTCTTTTGTTCGCAGGCTGAGGTTGGGGATCGCGCAATAGGGCGTTCATTGTATGCAAGTGAATTTGTGGAGCTGACGGGCGCAGCGAAAGCTCGCATGTTCTTGCCGAGACCCTAGAGTTGGACCACTCCTTCCTTGTCTTGGTGGTAGTGAGAAGCCTTTGGGACTTGGGGTTATTGCTCAGGTGCGTTTGAAGCTGGGGTCAAGTGATGCGACAGTTGTTTGTGGCAGCCTTGATGGCGAAGTGGGGAATTTTGGTTGATGGGGCGGGGCTTCCACAGGTCCAGTTCCATTGCGGCGGGTGTCACAATTTCTCTTGTGGGAGAGCTTGTTGCAGTGAGCCATGAAGGTTGGCACACACACCGTGGCATATTGTCGGATGCATGGACCAGGCGTGCTTGCCAGAGGGTTCCCAGGTGTGCTTTGCAGTGGTTCTCCAAGCACAGCAGCGGGCACAGGTTTTGGAGGTGTTGCTTCTAGAGGTCATTGTGGGACAGTCACAGTTTGGATGCTTGACCATGTTGTGCACATTTCACATTGCATCTGCCAGGTTATCTTCGTGTTGGCGCTCATCTATCTTGCGGGCTGGCCCTAGCCCGAACTTCCCCCGCTTTCCTAGCTCCTGAGCCACTCTCTGCATTTAAGCGGGCATGTGAGAATCACTGGACCGGTCTTATCCGGGATTTACTGGTTCTTTACTCTGTTTCTAATTCTTGTCAAGCAGGGTTACATCTTTGTAGGTTAGTCTCAGGGTTTAATGGTTTTGCCTTTGAAACTGCTGAGGGCAGGGACTCGCTGGGCAAGCCCATTGACGGTGTACACATGCCCGCGTTTTAGCTGAAGAAACTGAGGGGCAGATTTACAAGCCCCCTGCGCTACCAGTACTTCACTTTTTGTGACCTACTGGTGGCGTATTTCACTGCTCCATATTTCCAAAGACAGGAAAAGCCACCCTGCAACAAATCACCACCTTGGATATGAACCTAGAGTGAGGCTAGCTCTAGGTACCTACAGTGCACCTGTAAGGATTCCTGTTTTAACAAACACATGCATAGGGTGTTGTACCTCTCTTTCATATGAGGTGTATAGATGAAGGACAGGTGACTGTGTTCATGCATGGAGGAAGGTGTAGGACATGTTGGAGGCAAGAAGCAATTCTACACACCTGCCCCTGCTGCTCACTCATCCATTCACTCACCCACTGATCTATTCATGTATCCAGTCACTTCCGTAGTCCTACATCTGCAACCACATCCACCTTCCCTCATACATGCCCAGCCATACAACGCCTCCCCCACAAACACACTCACAGAGTCATCCTTCAATTAGCGAGCACTTTCTAGGTAGAGCCTAGCAGCGCATGTTCATTATCTCTTAGCTGGGCATTTAATTTAACCCACGTTTAATTTGTTTTAATTTGTTTTACCATCATAAGCACGGCGCCCGCTTGCATTTCCATCAAATAGCGTGTGTAAACAAACTTTCTTTTGTTGCACGGCGCCCGCTTCACGGACCAGTGCCGCGTTTACTGTTTCATTTTATTTTTATGTTTTACCATCATGAGCGGGCGCCAGCTTGGTGCGCTTGCATTTTCAAACAAATAGCATGTGTAATAAATTTGTTTGCGTCCCGTGCTGCA
Source organism: Calotriton arnoldi (assembly GCA_963921515.1). NCBI lineage: Eukaryota > Metazoa > Chordata > Amphibia > Caudata > Salamandridae > Calotriton > Calotriton arnoldi. The sequence goes on from CAWUFW010020360.1 coordinate 46,387, forward strand.
TTTTGTTAACCTCTCCTGTATGAGATTCTGAAGAGAGTGTGCAGTCTGGGTGCAGAGATCAGTCAGGCCAAAGTAATCTAGACTTTTCTGCTCAGTGCTCTCCATTCAGCCACCCGTGCTGGTAAGAATAAACAAGCATTTGCAATGCAATAGATCTCGCATTTGTTAGTGCTATTGGCATTGTAAATAGCAATGTCTTTCATGTATGTGTTTTGGTTTGGAGTGGATTGGATTGGATGTATGTGGTTTGGAGTGGAATTATGTGGGTTGAGTTGAAATTAGGCCACAAGGTAACTGTGTTCATTCACTGATACCACGACAAGGTCTTGTAAATCTTGCATCCATCCGGGGATATCACTGAAACAAGAGATTTCATGTTCCCGAAAGAGTAAGAAGGATGCAGGTCTACTTTCAATTGATGCATGTTCAGCAATGTATTGAAGACCTTCCATGGCTCACTGTAAAGTATCAGCCATATGCCAAAATCTTTTTGTTAATCAAATCTTTTTATTGAATAAATCAAAACAGGGAAGGTAAAAACAAAAGGGGGACAAAGTGCAGTGCAATTCCAGATGTTCAAACATTTCAGGTGCATTGGTACAGTATTTGACAAGATGGTACATTAGATCAATACTTCAAGGTAGTGTCACATACAATTCAAAATAACATAGACATTTTTCCCTCACAAGGTCTGCCAGTTGTGTGGAGGTATCATCAAAGGGCGTGCAAATCATTCCCCTAGACACATTCCATGCCTCCCAAATTTTGGTCCATTTTTGTGGGCACCCTCTACTCTCATATACCACTCTTTCTGCCTGCATACACCAGTCCATAACGGACTCCCAATCACAAAACCTGGGTGTAAGTAAGCCCTTCCAGGTTCTAGCTATGTTGCGTTTCGCAACCATACAGCTGAGGGAGACCCAAACTCTCTCGGCTCTAGACAGATCAGTTGCTTCCCAGATATTAAGGAGACACAAGCGGGGTGAAACTTCAATGGTTTCGTGACAGGTCGTGGACAGTGCTGACGTGACCCTTCCCTAGTATGTCTGAAGAATCGGGCATTCCCACCATTGATGCAGGTACGTACCAATTTGGCCACATCCCCTGTGGCAGGTAGCGGAGCTCAGGACCCCCATTTTAACAAGCGCTGAACTGGTGTAGTAAACCCTGTGTAGGAGTTTAAGTTGAATGAGTTTAAATCGGGAGCGGATCGCCACCTCTCGGGGGGAAGACAACGCCTCCTGCCATTCTTCATCATCAATGTCCCCGACGTCCTCCACCCATCGTGTGCGAACTTTCCCTAGTGTGTCCGGTGTATTGTTAAGTATTTTGCGATATGTTAAGGAAATGGCTTTTTCCTGTAGATAGTCATCTAGAAGTCTATCCTCCAGGGGCGAGGAAGCAGGTAGTTCTGTGCCCTTGGGTATCGCCTTTTGAGGGCATTTCGGGCTTGGAGATATCGAAAGGTTTCTCCACTCTGTAATCCGTAATTTTCAGTAAAAGCACCCTGCTCCGCGCCGTAGTACAGCCGCAACTAGATCAGTTTGTCCGGTCCGTTCCGTAATTTTCAGTAAAAGCACCCTGCTCCGCGCCATAGTACAGCCGCAACTAGATCAGTCTGTCCGGTCCTCGAGTACTTGAGGACCAGACTGACTGATCTAGTTGCGGCTGTGCTACGGCGCTGAGCGGGCTTCTTTTTCTGAAAATTACGGATTTTCTCACTTTGAAACAAGGATACTAGACTCACTCGCAGTCTAAAGCGTGTGGGATGGAATTATCACCACATGGAAAGTTGCTGCCAATGACATTTAAGCCTTGAGAAAGTCGGGGACGATTTCCCAGTTTGTGCGGCGAAACACGTGTTGGCTGATCAGAAAGAAAAGAATAAAAAAAAGAAGATTTCTGAAACTGTGTTTATAATTTGTGTACACTTGCATTGGTATTTAATATTACTCTACAGACGTGTGCTGAGGATTTTGTGAATTTCTATGTTGGCTTTGGCCACAACTTTGGGGGAGGTTGGTGGTTCTCCTCACCTTACAGCACCGTAACTCAATACTATCCTGAACTGATATATGTGCGATTGTTCCTAAGGCGCCGTATAACCTATAACTATACCACTGCCTACTACATTCTGACTGGTTGTCAATCTGCAATGCACTAGGAAGAATGCTGTATTCAAATCTGCACCATAACTTAAAATACACAAAATGAGCATCCCATAGTAAACCCCCAAAACCACCCCCTCCCTGCCTCCCTGCAACGTGGACTTACAACTGCCCACCCCCAATTTTGCAGAGTGCCTGTAAACCCATAACTAATAACCTTGATGAGGGGAAACGCTACACAGCCAAACAACCCCGATCAGAAGATCCAGTTCCCCCGTATACATAACCATAGGAGCCCATAATAAAACATTTAGCAAGCTGTTGGTCCGTGACTATTAATAAACTGAGGAAACGCAGTTAAGGCATCCCACCCTCCTTGATGGAACAAAAAACAGAACAATATGACTTAGTGGCGTCCAGCCAAAACCTGTTAACTATACATATTTGACGGTGCACCCACGTGTCCATAGTCCTGCATAAAGTAGTTACCCCACTCTTACCAGGACAAACCAACAGGTTTCGCACATTACCACCGTCACTGGAGTTTCAGAGTTCAGGGAGGGCTAGCCAGCATACAGTGTAACATACCCGGTACAGTAAGTCAAACACCCTCCTCCCATTCGGAGCTTTCTTGTCACTGTTCGTGACCTTGAAGGCGCCGCGAAGAATTGTTTTTCTGAGCAGTTGGATTTCTCCATCCCTCCAACCAGTCCCAGGCTTCCTCCGGGGTAAGAAAAAACCAGGATTTCCCCTCCGCCAACACACGCAGCTTAGCTGGAAAAAGCATTGCGTACTTCAAGTTTTTGTCTCGGAGTGCACGTTTCACCTCCATAAAGGACCTGTGCATCTTTTGCACCTTCTGCGTGAAATCCGGAAAGAACGTGATCGTCGAATTTTCAAACTTGAGTAGAGGGGTGGTGCGTGCGGTTTGGAGGATAATGTCTCCGTCCCGGTAGTTAAAAATTCTCGCCAGGATGGGACGTGGGGGAGCGCCTGGCCTAGGCAGACCGCCGGGCACTCTGTGAGATCGTTCAACTGAAAAATACTGTGATAAGGACCGGGGCTGTAGATGTTTTTGGATTAAGTCTTCAACGAAGAGGTCTGCAGTTTGCCCCTCGGCTTTCTCGGGAACCCCGAGAATGCCCACATTATTTCTGCGGGTGCGCCCTTCATAGTCCTAAAGTTTCGCTTCCAGGTCCGACGTTTGTGCCTGAAGCCTTTTGACAGTAGTTTCCAGCGTTTTCGTCGACACTGATTCTTCGGTCGCCTTGACCCTCTCCCCCAGATTACGTAGGTTGGCATGCATGAGGGTTACTTCGGTCGTCACAGTATCAATTTTCTACTATAGCGCTGCACGAACCCCATGGATGGCTGCCATTACATCCGCAAGGGTGGGGGCCATCTTCTCCGACTGCAGCTTAGCGCCATGCGGTACAGCCCTCTCCTCTGAGCCATCCGTCTTGGATTGCGCGAATTTATCGAGCTTCGTCTGGTGGGTCTGCTTAGGTCCCCTGGCAGTAAAGATCTCAGCAGCACCGTCCCCTCACAGCTGTCCCAATAGCACTCAGGGTGTCGGGCCACTAGTGCGCGAATCCGACGCAGGCTGCTCCCGGCCCACCACCCACGGGCGTTGACGGCTGGTCACGCCGCCAAATGGTTTAAAAAAATGGCGGTCCACTCTAGAAGCCAGGGCTCGCCACACAATTGGTAGTCACTCAGGCCCCAGGTAACTACGCGTGCCCCTCCTGTGCAAGCCACAGTCCTCTCGCACTCAGCGCGGACTTCGTCTAGAGCAGGACACGCTCTATTCACCCTCCAGGCCTCCAATTAATGCACTGTGACCGTCCAAAAATAATAATTTTCCGGCACAGCACGTTGCCACTCAGCGGCCAGGTGCCTCTCCGAAATCGGTTTCTGCAACTAAGTCTCCCCCTGGCCTCCCAGACGCGTACTAATTAATTAATTCACAGTCTACTCCGGCCTTTTCTGAGGAGCACAGCGTTTCACAGGCGCCTTCCACCACGGAATTAATTAAATTAATTTAACCGTCCTTCCATCAGCCCAATTCAAGTTGCTCACCCCTTTTGTCCTGAAGATGAACTCAAATAATTGAGTTCGAAACGTCGTCGACCCCTTACAACATGAACTCCTTGTACTCTGTAAAAATCTTTAAAGGAGCTTCTATCATTGTTGTCAATGCGATGTCTTTATTTTAATTTCACCCTCACTTCTCACGTCACGCTTATTGTCACTTACTGTGTGAGCACCTGAATACTATTATTGTGCAATAAATAATTGTCATACACTGACCTACATGTCCCTCGTTATATTACCTACCGCTCTCTTCTAAGAATTAAGTTCCTAAACTTTTACTTTATTTTACTTTATTTTTAGTGCCCTCTACAGGACCATTTTAGGCCACACTAGAACCATTGTTTCTTTAAACAACGTATCACCCCAGGTTCGCATATTGGGGTACCCTTGTTCTCCTGATTACAGTCAGACATGGCACACCGTATTAGGCCCTCCAGTCCCCGAGGTTGTGTAGGAAGAGTGAATAGCAGTGATCCACTGAGAAGGGGGACGCAGGTGGAAATGCCAGAGCAGTGACCCGCTATCTCGGCGGGCACCTCTGGCTCGTATTTTAGCACCGGTGCATGTTAGAAAAGGAGAGGGAGGGGGGAGAGCAGCAATACGTCCCACACTGGCCCCCAGGCAGTCCGCTTATTATGGATGATAAATGGGGGGCACAGCAAGCAGAGAGGAAGAAATGAGGGGGAGGGGAACACCTCACTCCCCTGAGCCGTGAATTCGTTCTGTCCGATTTGGCACTATGTCCCACTTGCCTCTGGTCGTCTCACCTCTGACCCCCAGGCCACATAATCTCAGTGGCCGGAGTCAGGATCAGTCTGGGGTCGCTGCAGGATCTTGACGTCGGCTGCTGAAGGAAACAGGCAGCTCCGACCATGCCTCAGGTGGGCAGGACAGCCAGGGAGGGGTCGCGGACTTTCTCAGAGGAGCACACCACCGGGAGCGGAGGCCATGGGAGGCCCCGCTCTCCTCCGTCATCACCGGGCTTCCCGGGCAGTCACTGCGCAGAAGCGCCCTCCGTGCTGGCTCCGTCCAGGGACGTCGGAGCTTCACCAAACTCGGATCGAGTCGACAGCACGAGTTAAGGAGCATGGGACCGCTGGTTATACTGGGCTAACAAGGATGTTTAAGCGGATAATGGGGGATTCAGTCCGCTATGAGACGGAGCTCTAGCCCATTGTGGCCATCTTGGGTGTTGGCTGGCCACACCCCCATATGCCAACATCTTAGTACTTTATATGAGTGACCCAGTACCACAGTGGTCTTTTACAGGCCTATGAACAGAATTCAACAAAAGTGGTGCCTCCTTTTCCTGGCGGCCAGTGCCAGCTGGGAATCCCTCTGGTGCCAGTGGAAGACTCTGTTGACAAGCACGCTGCCATGTTGAATGTCACCCACAATGACAGAGACCTTGGACCGGGGGCTGCGGGTCATCTTGAGGGCACAGTTCTCATTGATGGTTGTGGGGAACGTGCTCCGGGTGCTTGGCAACTAGGCGTGCGACGCTGCAATGATATGACACCTAGCCGGGAGCTTTCGGTGCATATACGGCATGGACATGTTGTTGCGCGTTCTCTGGAAGTAACAACGTGCATTGGTTGTGAGGTTGTTGATGGCTCCAGGCTTCTACATGAAGCAATTGGACTTCGGGTTTTTGGACAAAAAGATTATAAAAAAATATATATATATTGTTTCAAACTTGAATGCGCTGGTCAGGGCATTTGGCTGTGGTTGGACGGAGGCCTCTTCCCTCCATCGATCACACAGCCGCCTAGGATCAAATGAGATTGTCTTTTTGCAGATTCTGTGACATGGTTTCCCATTAATTGTTGTGAACTTAAGCTAGCTATTCACGATGGAGGTTGGATGTTTTGGCCTTCCTTCTACGCAACATGGCCATGGGATCGTTCCAAGTTAAGCCTATGTCTTTTGTTCGCAGGCTGAGGTTGGGGATCGCGCAATAGGGCGTTCATTGTATGCAAGTGAATTTGTGGGTCTGACGGACGCAGCGAAAGCTCTCATGTTCTTGCAGAGACCCTAGAGTTGGACCACTCCTTCCTTGTCTTGGCGGTAGTGCGTAACCTTTGGGACTTGGGGTTATTGCTCAGGTGCGTTTGAATCTGGGGTCAAGTGATGCGACAGTTGTTTGTGGCAGCCTTGACGGCGAAGTGGGGAATTTTGGTTGATGGGGCGGGGCTTCCACAGGTCCAGTTCCATTGCCGCGGGTGTCACAATTTCTCTTGTGGGAGAGCTTGTTGCAGTGAGCCATGAAGGTTGGCACACACACCGTGGCATTTTGTCGGATGCATGGACGAGGCGTGCTTGCCAGAGGGTTCCCAGGTGTGCTTTGCAGTGGTTCTCAAAGCACAGCAGCGGGCATAGGTTTTGGAGGTTTTACTTCTAGAGGTCATTGTGGGACAGTCGCAGTTTGGATTATTGACCATATTGTGCGCATTTCACATTGCATCTGCCAAGTTATCTTCGTGTTGGTGCTCATCTATCTTGCAGGCTGGCCCCAGCCTGACCTTCCCTCGCCCTCCCAGCTCCTGAGCCACTCTCTGCATTTAAGCGGGCATGTCAGAGACACTGGACCGGTCTCATCCAGGATTTACTGGTTCTTTACTCTGTTTCTAATTCTTGTCAAGCAGGGTTACATCTTTGTAGGTTAGTCTCAGGGTTTCATGGTTTTTCCTTTGAGACTGCTGAGGTCAGGGACTCGCTGGGCAGGCCCATTGACGGTGCACACATGCCCGCGTTTTAGCTGAAGAAACTGAGGGGCAGATTTACAAGCCCACGGTCCCAGGATGCTTGTTTCCGTTCCAGGGAAGACATGGCTTGGCAGTTCGGGCTGGACTGTTCCCATGAGGCACAGGGTCAGACTGATTTGCATATGGCCATGTCTGAACTGGGGTGGTGGAGTGAGCTAAAGAATGATGATGGATTAAACCCAGATCAGTTGACTGGGGGTGAGTGTTTGATTTGCTCTAACGCTCCGTCCATCATCCCCTTTGGTATCGCTTTATTCGCCCTAAGTTGGCAGGGTATGCCCAGACGTGGGCCCCTTGCTCACTTTGTCACTGGATTCAAGATAGCCTGGCTGATGAGGGTTTTGAACCCGAAACCGGTCCCAGGATGCTTGTTTCCGGTCCAGGGAAGACATGGCTTGGCAGTTTGGGCTGGACTGTTCCCATGAGGCACAGGGTCAGACTGATTTGCATATGGCCATGTCTGAACTGGGATGGTGGAGTGAGCTAAAGAATGATGATAGATTAAACCCAGATCAGTTGACTGGGGGTGAGTGTTTGATTTGCTCTAACGCTCCGTCCATCATCCCCTTTGGTATCGCTTTGTAAGCCCACTGTGCCACCAGTACGTCACTTTTTGGTGGCGTATTTCACTGCTCCATATTTACAAGGACAGGAAAAGCCACCCTGTGTGGCTTTTCCTGTCCTTGTAAATATGGCCCCTTTACACGCAGCACTTTGCGTGAAGGGGCGTTCCATGGGTGTTGCTGTGGGTGTTCCCACGCAACACCCATGGAGCCAGACACATTTCCAGATTTAGGAGGAATCGTAAATCTGGAAATGCATGTGAATGCTTCGCCTCCCTTGGGGAGGTGTAGGGAGGCGCAACGAGGAGAAAGGTTTTCATTTCTCCTTGTTTCTTCCTCTTTCAATGCGTGCTGCATTCTACAGCACGCATGGAAAGAGGAAAATGCCTGTAGTGATTGTTTTCGTGCAGGAAGGTGCCCCTTCCTGCACGAAAACAATCTCCCCATGACGCAGGCATCCTTGCACCATGGTGCAAGAGTGACTGCGCCGGCGCATGGGAGAGCACAGGAGTACGACATATCATTGTAAATATGTCACATTCCTGTGCTCTGAAAGTGACTCAGTGCGGGGCAGCCAAATGGCTTGCGGAATGCACTGAGTCACTTTCTCGTAAATCTGCCCCTGAGTTTCAAAACACATAAATAACAGAATTTAATTATCACCCGCCCCCAATTTGACTTCTATTGCAGCAAAGGCAGTCTCGGGTGGAGGCAGCCAAAATAAAGTCAACTTTGGCCCCAGAAATGGCGGGCCTCCTGAATCAGGTCGAGGAGCAGGTATGATTCTGACCCATACCCTGTTCTTATGGAGGCACATTTAGGTCACATCGGCCGCAGCACCTCTACATTTTTTTCTTCTCATTTAATCTTCCTGCCACCTGTTATGGGGTGGGTCCACTGCTTGCTTCCCTGGGGCATAGTTTCGGATCCTTAGTGGCCAATGGTTACTTGTTAGTGGCAATTAGAAGTGCTGCACCCTCTCACCACCTGGGCCTATTTTCACATTCTTGCAGTGCCGGCCCGTGCATTCTGTCATTGTTTACTTTAATTACCAGGAAGGATCCTTGACAGAGCTTTAGAAATCATTTACAAAGTATTTTCGATTTACAGTGACTGATTTAAGTATCTAGAGATAACAGTAGAAGTACCCGTCGTGTTAGTAGAAAACCAGTCAGTTGCTAAACATAGGGAAAGCTGATTACGGGTTGCAGCCCACAGGAGGGGCCAGCTCGACATTCACCCTCGTTAGCTATTATCTGTTTCTGTCTCTTGGGGCAGAGGGGGTCAGCACATAGTCAGTTAGTGCATAAAATTCCAAGTCCTGTCCGTAGCTTCCTTGGACTGAACTTCAAGTGATCGAGGTTCTTGGCTTGCTGATGGGTCGCAATTACTGTAACCTTCACGGCTTCGGCCTGCCTGTTAGCGGCAGGTCACATATTTTAATCCAGAAAGGCCAACTCATCTTTTATTATTCCCAGATCAGTACCAATAAATGAGTAACTGTCACGCTTGGAGTTTCAGCGATACAGAATGCTTAAACTCACTTGGCGCTATATTATAGCTCAGATCAGTGTTAGTCTTCATTAGGAGCCTGCTCTGTAGCAGGACATATTGCTCCCGAAAACCCAACTTTAAACAGGACAAACCTCACATTAAATTAATGAGGGTTTTGCGGGCCAGAGCGGGTATATTGAAATCAAAACATGCAGGTTTCAGGCCTCATTCCTAAACATTTTGGAAGCTGGTTTGTTTATTCTACTGTCAGTTAGTAAGATACACTGCAGCATCATGGGGCTCAGGAATTCAAGGCCATACCCAACATAACCCAAAAGCTGACACCAGAGTCCACAGCTCCCATAGGTGAATGCACCCAACATATTCGGGGGCTGCGTGAGCGATGGCAATTCCACCACAGCCAGGCAACATTTGGACAACTCACCCACACTACGGGGCATATGTACAAGGACTTAACGCCGCAGTAGCGTCATTTTCTTGACGTTACGGCGGCTTTTTTTTTATAGCCTTATTTACAAGTTGCCGCTAACCTCAGTTAGCGGCAGTTTACTTGTGAAAACGTTCATTTCAATGATCGCCACTTCTGTTAGCGGGACTTAACGAAAATGAGATGCAAGGTAGGCGTTCCTGTGCAAAAACAGCTGCTAACTCAACTTCGCGATATTTACAATGATTTACCAGTCCGGCGATACTTTCCAAAAACTGCTGCTAAGGCCAGTTAGCGGCTCGTTTTTAAGGCCAAAAGAAAGCTGGTCTAAAAAATGGAGAAAAAACACCTGCATATAAGGGAGACCAACCCAGACCCTTATTTGCTTAACGAATGACGCCATGGAGGTACTACTCTTGCAGCTTGGAGCGCCAAGAAGACCACAACCACCGCCACGAGCACCACCACAGAGGCAGCGCCAAATAAGAGAGCGGGTCTACTGCCAACGCATCATCCTGATAGACCTCACGCCAGAGGATGTGATAGCCCACTACAGGCTGAAAAGGACGTCCCTCCTACGCATACTCACCCAGATAGCCCCCAGGCTGCAGGCACCATCACAGCGCTGCACGAACATCTCTCTGCAGACAAAGCTACTTGCAGTGCTGCAAATGTTGGTCTCTGGTACCTTCCAACCAACCACTGCCAGAGTAGGTGGAGTCTCACAGTCATCCCTCTCAAGGTTCCTCTCAAATGTCTTGGATGCCATCATCAGCTTGACGCCGCAGCACCTACGCTTCCCCAACACTGCGCAAGAGCAACTTGACAACAAGCAAGGCTTCTATGACATTGCTGGCTTTCTACATGTGTTGGGGGCAATTGACTGCACCCATGTCTTACTTGTGCCCCCTGTGGACACTGCACACATATACAGGAACAGGAAGCACACACACTCAATGAATGTGCAGGCAGTTGTGGACCACCTGGACCTGTTCATCAATGTCATCGCCAAGTTTCCTGGGAGTGTGCATGACTCATACATCTTTCGACAATCCATCATCAACCAGCGGTTTGAAAATGGCACATATGGAAATGGACTGCTTGTTGGTAAGTACAAAATGAACACACCACACACCTCAAGTACACAAGCATGTAGCCCAAATACGTGAGACTGCACATGTAGCCAATGTAACATGATATACCTTGGAACTGGTCCCAACATTATACACAAACACACAATTCAAAATAACCAAGGCATATGTCAGACAGCACAACAAGGAAGTAGCCTACAAAATCACACACAAACCAGTATGGCACACATGGAATATAGATTTTTCTGAACACATCAGATAACTGGAAAAATAGTGCAGCACATGACACAGAACATATGCTTCTGCTGTGCTGCATACATGTTGAAGAAAAAACACTTGCTATATGTACAAGAAGATGACAGATCCCCTGTACACACATTATGGGGCAGAATTAGCTGCCATGCAAAAACATAGTTAGCCATGCACCATGCAGCATGTGTCCCTGCATCATGGGATTACAAGTAGTGCTGCATGAGGGTTGCAACAACTGCACAGAAATATTCCCAAAAATATATTAAACACCACTCTGTGTCATTGCAGAATGGAGCATGCATCGGAAGAGCAAGCAAACATTACAAATCCCAATCTTACTACATGTTGTGCATGCTGATGGCAATCCTGGTGAGGTGTAGCAATATGATGCTCAAAATCTGATATTTCAATGTGTGTTGATTGCGAACTGACACACACAGAAATATCTATGGGTATTACTCAAACATGCATACATGCAGAGTCAAAGTCAACTCATGCACAAAGACATCAACGCATATGTACGTTGTCATCACATGTCCCAGTAAGTTGATTGCACCAGGTAGCAGTGCCACTGTCACTGAAACACTGACACCTTGGGGGCAAGGTGGATGTAATTAGCCCACAATGAGTTCAACGTTTAGCTGACAAGGAATCTCTCCCACAGCTACTCTCAGCACAATCATTCCCAATGAGGTTTCTAGATGATGTTCAAACAGTAAACGTCATAAACTTAAGGTGGATGTGTCAGCAGGCACATGTGCCAATGGTGCACTCCATAAAATATGTGCACAGGAGAGGATCAGTATGTGCAACGGGCCTGTAAAGAAACTGTAATCTCTTTCCTAGTGAAACATACATCCTCACAGTCACAACATGGAGGTAATACACAGGATCTAGACAATGACAGCATAGTGATGTGTTGGCTGTCAAGTATAGGCAATTCAATTTACAGAGATGATGATCAATTGTATTAAGCAACACATGACAAAACCAAAAGACCAAAGTTGCACAATGCACACACAGCAAAATAGACATTCTGCAAACACAGCAGGCACAAATACTAATGTACACATCTCCCCATTATCTGTTTTCGGTGATCAAGGATATGCACTATCGCCATGGCTGATGAAGCCCATCAAAGTGACACACACACAGGCACAGAGAGACTACAACGTTGCACTGGGACGCACAAGGGCCATTGTTGAACAGACATTTGGAGTCCTGAAATCCAGGTTCTGGTGCCTAGACATATCGGTTGGCAGACTCCTGTGCAGACCAGAATTGGTATGCAAGATCATAATGGCATGTTGCATTCTGCACAATATTTGTATATGCACAAACACGCCATTGGGTGAAGACCAGGAGGAGCAGGACAATCCAGAGGATGGCCAGAACGAAGAGGCAGATGTCAGACGCACCACAGCATCTGCTGCTGGAACAGCAACAAGGGATCAAATAATCAGGAATTTTTTCACTTAATCACAATTATCAAAGATCCCATCACATGGATTTTTCACACCAAAAATTCACAGAATGTCACTATGTCTAATACAATATCCCCCAAAAAAGTATTGTATGTTTGGTTCATATCCTCAGAAGTTCATATATCTGTCAATTCAAAGGTAAATAACAAACAGTGACACACAGCTCTCACATATAGCAGTGGACAGAACATCAATCAAACAAAGATTAGGGATGGAACAACAGATCGGGCCTATGACCTGAGTAATGTGTATGGTCCCTCAGTGAACAGAGAACAGACATACACATGAGGGAAGTGCTACAGAAAAACTAATGATCAGAGAGAAAATTTCCCAGAAACATACTAACAATCATATCATGAGTGGACAATGTTTTGGGTGAGATGGACATGACAACAAACAGTACCACAATGACATTGTCAAAAATGTCTGTGTTTGTTCAATACAAGTTTACCAATGGCAATTGCATGATGTGTGTCATTAACTAATTAAACACAACTACACAAATATACACACACACACCAGCAGTCACATTTGAACACATAGACAAACATGCAAATTAAAAAATGAGGCAATGTCACATTTTGTTGTATCACTCCAGGAATGTACAACAGACTCTCTAGAATACAAAGTTGGTCAAGATGGCCAGAAACCATAAATGGATTGTGTTGCAGTCCTGTGTGGGACACCTGTACCGCAACTCCAGTCATGTGTATGCTACCCCAAAGCCTAGCTCCGGACAGAACCAAGTGAAATCTACCATACACACAAGAGAATCATAACATGTGATGATGAAAAACAGACACACATGGTTGTGTCCTGGATGACAACTTAAGAAAACAAATCACATGTGAGACATATCCCATGTAAGTCATGGTTGTACAAGCAGTGTGAACATGTTTCTGGTGATCATCCCATTGCTGTGCCTCATCTCCTCCACACAAAACCATCTCACAAACATGGACAATGACACAAATCCTCCAAACACAACGCACTTTAATGATCAGTGAATCTACAAACGCAATACTTGCTCAACCGGGAGTACGCAAGCATGGGTACAGCTGGGCACTCTGAGTCTGCTGGTGGAAAACACATGTGCTGGGTATGCAAATATGCCCTCAAAGTTGCACAGTCACAGGTACCCTGACATAAAAGCTGTTCCAAGGTCATGTGCCTCACCTTCACCAGCTAATGCTCGGCACAAAAACAACATGCATGATGATGTGAAAAGGGGCAGGACAAAATAGGATGTCTCCACTGTCAACCCATCGTTACGTTGGTGTGTGCCATGCAACACAGAGTACCCTATGTATATGATCATGTGCACCTTGATTGTTCAACCATACACGGTGCACCATTCCTGAATCTTCGGACTGCAATGGGTCCACATCTGGCATGCCAGAGTTTGCCAACAGCTAAGTGTTGTTGATACTGCATCATTGTCCACTGCTAGTGCACACAGGCCTGTGTTGCATAAACACTGCAGTATCTGTGTCTGGCACTATGGGTCAAATAGAAATGATACAGTGTTGATTCAATTACATGTGGACTGGATGTGCTTACTGGCATTGAACGTCATGCTGTTGTAAGTAGTGCACAATGTAAAGTACTGCTTTGTTGTGGCCAGCCAACAATGTCCTGTCCACATTGGACACTGGCTCCACAACATACCAACAGATGGCTTTGGGTGCTTTGTTGTCCTCTACATGATTTGCACATGGCTGACACATTCTGCATTATGGTGCATAGATTCTGGACAACAACATCAGTGTTGCTACCACAAGCTCATGAAGCGTACAGAGTCTGAAACATGACGACCTGTAGACACACATAAAAAACTTTGTGTGTCACCTGTCCAGGCAACATATTGGTATCAACTTAGCTTCAAGCTGTGTAGCACTGACACACTAAACTGATGTGTTTTTGTGCTGGGCACAAAATGTGCAGTATGAGATATAAGAATGCATCTCACATATGTAGAAGAACTCACAAATAAAATTCCAAATATACACAATTTGCTCACATCATCAGATAATGTAGATCACCATCGTGTCCCACAACCACCTTGATTCATGCACATGATTGACTTGCAGCTGTGAGTATGAATTGTGCACATCTGCTACTCTAGGCTGAATAATACCAAGTATTAATCTGTGGTCAAGAATACACATTATTTTAAGCATCCAAAATATGTTTGACAAGTACAGGAATGAGTAAATTGACAGTCACTTCTGTTGTTACACATACTAACTATGTTAAACACAATGACGACCACTGATGCATGAATGTATAATCACATATGAATCAATGTGGATAGTCTGCAAAGTGTGACACAAGTGCATGTAGACAGCTATGTATAACTGTCACGTAGGCATTTCAGATAGAGTTAGGTCACATACCCAACACAGATCACATCACACAAACAAATGGTGTCAGCAGTCATGCAATTCCATGAAATCCTGTTCATCTGAGGAACAACTTGCACTTAGCGTCCAAATATCTGCCGCTTTAATGCAAAAGCGATAATTTTTTCATAACCGCCACAGAAAATAATCGCAAAATACATGTAACAACACTGAATATTACTGCTAAAGCCAATTTGCGCGCATAATCTTACCGCATAGTCAAAAAACGGGCTGCAAACACAGGCAGTGATGTCAGCATGCATCCTGTGTACTGGAGGTGTACTGTACACTTTCACTTTCTCTTTTGAGCACACTGTCAGTGAATGTGGAGAGAGTTGGAGGTGTTTGGAGTTGTGTGCTGGTGTTTTTCGTAGTAGAGAGTTTTGTTGTGTCCTGGGAACTGTCCCTAGTGTCTTTGTGAAGTCTTGTGTACTTGT
Organism: Calotriton arnoldi; assembly: GCA_963921515.1. Taxonomy (NCBI): domain Eukaryota; kingdom Metazoa; phylum Chordata; class Amphibia; order Caudata; family Salamandridae; genus Calotriton; species Calotriton arnoldi. The sequence goes on from CAWUFW010020360.1 coordinate 61,528, forward strand.
CCTTACGTGTTTTTTGCGTATTGTACCAAATCTTGTCGGGTGTCTGTCCAAGGGGTAGTTTAACATTATTAATAGTTCCTGGGGTTTATATTTGGGCTTTACTTTATCACTAGTGGGTTTAGGTGTGTTTTGGTAGGGAGGGCAGGATGTCAGAGGGGGCATTGAGGGGGCTTCCTCTCGCTGGTTAAATTCTACCTGCCCTTGATGGTTGAGAGTGGGGGAAGGATCCTGCAGGGATATTATTTACGTGTACGAAAGGTGAGGTGGGAGCATGTGCACAGTCAAATGCTGAGGATCTTCGGGGTGGACAGGACTGTCCGACAATGGCAGCACCGATGGCAGGATTGCGTGGGCCGTGAGGGTGACATGTTGGACCACCTGGGAGTCATCATTGGCCTACAAGGTGGTAAGTACAACCTCAAAAATAAAAAATGAACACTTTTGTAACCAAGTCAAAAATGCAGTCTGGAACACAATGTGAGAAGTGCTACAGGATGATGACAGTCAGTCATGTTGAATGAAGATGCCAGCTTCCACACAATCACACTTGTACCATTGTGCAAGTGAGACAGTGTTCATGATGAGGTATGATCATGTTCAGGAATGGGTACACTCCAAAACACATAAAATGAAGTGCTGTGTCAAGGTACAAGGTAGGCTGCGCAGTGCATCCTATGAAGATAGTGTATGAGGAGATATGTGTGTGTACCCTTAATGTGAATGAGATGGCCATGTGATACATGACATAACACACTGCCTCATGTGAAAACATGTGTGGCACCACTGTGCAGGAGTCTAATCTCATGTTGACACTTCACAATGTATGTGAAGTATCACATCACTGCAACACTGTCTCACAATCACAATTGCACCATCACGTGTCTGATTTGGTGTAACGTATGATGAGGTTAGAAAAATTGTTTTTGACAAAATAGCCCATCTCTGGAGTGTCAGTCTGCCACATACAAAAGGTGTGATCATACAACATCAATTGTCGTAACACACCCTTGTGAGATCTGCAGCGATGATATTGCCTACAGACCATGGAGAACATGATATTGTTGGGAGAAACGTGGCCTTGGGAATGTGTCACACAAGTAGTGTGTGCAAAAAGTGCAAATTTGCTAGCTGGATTGTCTTGTGTTGCCAAACTCATCATTGGTCATGTCTTGTGGGAACAGCAGGCAAAGTAGACACAATCATGTATGCAACGTGAACTGCAACAGTACAGTTACAGGGCATTGTCATTGATGTTGATGAATCTGAGGATGAATAGGACACATGTGTGAATTCATGTCTGATACCAACACACGTTTCTTTTCATATCTCGCAGCTGGACGACCACTGATCACTTAGGGGGATATCGACGCCTTCAGGGACCCACACGCCACTGGTGAGTTCCTTCATTAAATATTGTCATTGTGAGATGTGATGAATGTCTGGGTAAATCCTGTATGTAGTAGTATGCAGTCTGGGTGTGTATCACATGTACCTTGCCTCCAGTGTGATGATATTTAAAAAAAGAGTGAAGTGTGAACAGATCAGTAAGTACAGATCGAGCAATGCATACGTCTTTCGGATGTAGCTTTGCACATCCCCAGTCAGTGATACCCATGCAAGAAATATCAATGGGTTGTGTCACTCCAGCACATGCATGTGGATTACACAGCATACACACAGAATAGGAGACATGTAAAGTGATGTTGGTGATGACTATGACCAGACATGGAATGCGCATACATCCTTGACTGAGATGACTATCGATGTCCAAATCTTTGTTGTACCAGGTGTCATTCACAGAAACCAGTACAAAGATTCCGTCACATCCACAATATGTAAGCTTGTGTCCGTGATTACAAATTTTTTGCTGCATGATCCAGAGTCACACAACCTTTGTATGTGTTGACATCACTGTAATGTAAAGTTAGGTCACAACCTAGGATTTCTGCCAATATTGATTGTCTTTCATCTGAAGTGTCATATCTTTGCCATGTTGGTGCATATCACATGCACACCATTTAATCATCAACGTTACATTGTACAGCATTGTGTGAGCACGATTGCCTTAGCCTGATTCACAATGCTGCGTTTAGCTGTCTGCCTGAGAGTGAAGCACAATAGGGCTCAAAACCACCTTTTCGCATCATAGCTTGTGTGCCAAGGTTGGGAGCTGAATACATGCACAAACAAATCTTTAGAGGTCTGTACACTCTCCAAGGCCAGCTAGAATGTGTTGGAGTACATAAGGTGTGGTACCCTTGGTATTTTGTATCGGAATATGCACAGTGGTGAGTTTTTTTGAATTGGTTCACATACATGCTGTTCGAATGTGTTCTGTGTTGTGCGGTACACATGGAAACAACAGGACACCATTGATTGTTCAATTGTGTGAAGGTGCGCCTCACATAACATGAACAATCAGTGCTGAGAATGTCATCATGTGACTTCAATATGTGCTGCATGAAGCAGCACACCTTGAATTGTCTGCACATATTGTAAGGAATGTTCATGTGCAGGAAGAGGCATTCTGTGGCCCATTCTAATCTTCCACACCAACGCAGAGACACATGCAGCATTGTGCAAGTGGGCCAGAATATGCCCAAGGAGGCAGCATTTCTCAGGCATTGCGGGGTCAGACACAGGTTTGCACAGTACTACTATAGGTATGCTGCATACCAGCTTTCCTGAAGTTGCAGGGCGTAGCATTAAGCCAAGGATACAAATGGCACGCTACCCAACCACCTTGGTTGGGTAACTGAAAACTTGGCTCTTTCCTAGGGATTAATTTGGCCTAGTTTTAGTGCCTCTTCATCTCTGCCCGCATACTCGCAGGTCACACATCCTGTAGGATAATCTCTAGTGCCAGGATACCCGTAGGGTGACAGAGAGCTATATAAATCTCTATACTACTACTACTACTACTACTACCTTGCAAAGATGGCCCTATGTATTTCATTGTCATGTTTTGGCTCTGCAATGGTGTTGTCAAGCTGTCTCCTTGGGCTCATTCCCCTGGTAGACTCAGGGGCAAATGTACAAGCCCCTCTTGCCACCACTATGTCACCTATTGTGAAGTTGTGGTGGAGAGAGGGGCTGCGCCTTATGTACAAGTCAGTGTTCAGCCACCTAACGTTGTTTTTCCATGTGTGCTGCCTTGTGCAGCACACATTGAAGAAGCACAATTGCATTGTTTGTTTCAGTACAGGAAGGTGTCCCTTCCTGTGCATGTACAAATAAAGAAAAAAAATGCAATTTTGTCGCTTCCATGTGTAATGCATGAAGCAGCACGCATGAAAGTGACAGAAGGGCATTTCTAGGATTGTTCATGTGCAGGAAGGGACACATTCCTACAAATAAACAATCCTCCCCTGCACGCAGACACCCTTGTACTCTTGTGCAAGGGGGTGCCTGCATTGGCGCTGAGTTGATAAACTTAGCGCCATTGCAGGGGGACACGCAGGGCTGCACCACATTCTTGTACATATGGTACAGCCTTGTGTTTCAGAAGTGGAGCAGCGAGGCGTTACCCCCGGAAGGCTAATGCCTCTCTCCTCCATTTCCTTGTACATATCCCCATCAGTCAGGGTATGTGACAGCATAATCATTTGACACTGACAATCTCATTGTGTTGTGACACTACATGTCACATGCCATGCACTGTCATGTCAGTGTAACCATCATGTTGTAACTGATCCTTAATTCTACATTGCATTGTCCATGTCACTTTTGAACTTCACAATCTTTCGTTAGAGTGTAGGGTCCCATGTTTTACTGCCCTTGTGTTTCTGAGTTAAATGGAGAACATTGCCATAGTTATCTTGACTCACATATTGTCATTGCTCTTATTTTACAGACAACATGTCGCCAGAGGAGGCACATGCATTCCAGGTCCGTAAAGAGCGATATCAGCACATACGCCGGGTGGCCAAGGGATATCTTACTATGGCTAGGAGCTACAGAGATAACCGGGCAGCTGGGAGATGGAAGTCCATTGCCTGAAGTTGGACTGCAAAGACTGGTGAGGGACACACAGGCCATACCTGGCCTTTCTAACGTCAGGCATGGGTCCACACATGCCCAAAGCTCTGCCCCTCAAAATCAGACACCACCCAGCCAGCATGCTGCTACAGGATCAGGCACACAAGCAGGTGCCCCCTCACGGCCACGCATACAAGGGACTGCCACAATGCCATCTGCAGCATGGACACATGCTGTAGGGCTCACAAACAGGGACCGTCAGTGCATGATGCACATGAATGTCCGACTGGCCCAAATAGAAAGGGAAATGTTGGAGCATAGCACCCACCTCCAGGACATCAAGACTACCCTGGGTCTCCCATATTGAGTTGGACAAGTTGTGACCCTTCCCTCTTTTCGCCAGTCCCCCGATGTTTGATTCTCTAAAAAATTTGTATTAGTGTAGGTTTTTAAGTGTTAGGTAGTGTAGTTGTAGTGTAGGAATAGTTAGTGTAATATATTACAATTTTTTTATATTTTTTATTCTCTTAATGTAGTATTCTGGGCTAAGTTTCCTTTTCCTTTGGGTGGGGGGTTGATGTATTTGTTGTTATATGAAAATATATATACATATATCTTTTAGCCTTGTAATTTTGGATTATTGTAACACCGCGCTCATAGCTCTGTTAGCTTAGTCACGTTTAATTTGTTTTGACACTTATTATTTATTATGTAAAAAAAGATTTTGACAAAGAGTGAATTAACTCGCCATGAAGTCTGTTGTCACTTGCCATTAAAATGCAATCACATGTTTGTTTAAAAGTCAGGAAGTAAAAGCCACACAGTACTCGTGAGCAAGGGAGTGTTTCCCGAAACGCGTCGAGCTGGTTACTGATTTACATTAAAAGCCGCTTTTTGAAAAGGAAACTGTGTCCACAGTATCTGTTTTTCACTGTAAAACGGCGTTGGTTCGTATATATATATATATATATATTATCTACTGGCGTAGTTATAGTTAGGACCTAGTTTCCATAGGAAAAGCGTTTTTTCTTTTCCCAATAACTTTGGCGCCGGATGACGAATCTTCGCAAAATTTTCAAAACTCGTGGGGCGCTCCTGTCTTGAAAGTTTCGGGGTGATTCGCCAAGTGGGGGCCGAGAAAAAATGGGGGTCCCAAAACGTGTTTTCTCCATGTTATTTTCCATAGGAAACTTTAGACACGGCTACAGCCCGAACTGCTGAACGGAATTACACCAAATGCAAAAAGGTAGCCCTTGTTTCAGAAAGAACTCTTTTTGTTAAATGGTGTAAATCCGTTCAGTAGTTCCTGAGAAATTTTAAAAAAAAGAGATCGGAAAATGAATTTTCCATAGGAAACTTTAGACACGGCTACAGCTCGAACTGCTGAACGGAATTACACCAAATTTTGCAAAAAGGTAGTGCTTGGTTCAGAAAGCGCCCTTTTTTTTAAATGGTGTAAATCCATTCAGTAGTTGCTGAGAAAATCAAAAAATAAAAGTTTCGATATTTAGAGGCACGGAGGATCCGTGGACCCTCCCGACCACGAGCTTTATTCTAATTGGCTGTCAACACTCCAAACCAGGAAGTGTTGGCAGCCATCTTGTGACTCGGTAGAACCGAGTCACAAGAAAAGAGAAAAACAAACTCAAAAAACAAGAAAAGGGGGCAGGGTAGAAACACCTTGACCCCCTAGGCCTGCTCAGGGCCCCAAAAAAGCATTTTTTTAAAAAAAATTGGCCGAATTCGCCCTGGGTGCGCGAATCCGGCAGAGAAAATTTTTAAAAAACGAATCGCGGGCTCCCGCGCTTTGTTGTATTGAAGCCCCCGGGTGGGACAGGTCCCGGGGGCAGTGGAAAAAATGTGTGGGGGGGCCCCAATCCCCCCCAAAATGCCCCGGGGACCGCCACCTCCCCGGGGCAAGATTTACGAGTTGCGGGGGGGCACGCAGCCATCTTGTGCCTCGCACACGGGATAATAAGGAATCAAATGCCGTAGGAAGAATCTGGGCATTAAACATCTGAGGAGCTGCTGGCAGGAGTGACGCAGCAGCGCAACTGAGGGGTCCGGACCCGAGAATGGGCTGAACTTGGGCTGAGTGGCGGCAGAAGCAAGCCGGGACCGGGACACTTCGGCGCCTGAGATGGGAAGCCCGGGAGCGATAGAGTGACCTGAAAGAACGCATCGGGACCGATCGAGGCCCACGCAGGTACGGAAAGCGGCGGCCGAGACCGGCATCCTGTGATAACCCAGAGAGCAATCACCCGGACCTTGCGGTGTTTAATGTGCAGTGCGCTAGTAATCCATGTGTTACCTACTGCTGGGCACTCTAAAACCCTGATGCCACTACACACCTACGTGTGGTCTTTTAGTGCTAAAATGTAAAGTGCGCTGTGGTAACAACGCAGGTAAAGTGCAGGACAGCACCTGACGGGCAGAAAACACCCAGAGACAATAAATAAAGGAAACAGACGGCCGACTAGAGAGCGGTTAGTTGGGGTGAAGTCGGGAAAGGTGTTTTTTTGGTAGATTCACTTTTGGTGCACACTGCTGATTGCACCTAAAACGTGATGCCAAATAAGGCACTTACTTGCTGCACTTGTGCTGTCTGCCCATGTTCACTATTGAGCTCTCTGTGCCCTCTGCCTGCAAAGGGACGATGGGTAAAACCTGACGATGATCTTAATGTAATATGGAATACATTTGAGCGGGAGAACGCATTGCAGCCTATGCATATCGCAAATCCATATTATTTCTCAATAAAAATGTGTCTCCAGGTATTTCCTGCCAAAAACACGTGAGAACGTAATTTGTACGTGGGCAAATATCCCATGTGTATCTAATTAATACCTGGGCAAATACTACTTGGTTTCCCGCTTCAGGTGCAAACATCCGTCTGGGCCGGAAATGAAATTAACAAAATGCCCTTGTAATCAGGGTCTAAGTGTGGTGACCACAATTTGTAGTGATACCCTATGTCCCGACCAACCACCTGCGCAGGGTACAGAGAGATGTGGTCCCTGTGCAGTGTCTCCAGTGTGCCATAAAGTGACCGTGGCACAATCCATGTGCAACGTGCTCCAAGCGCAGAGCCTCATTACAATGAATGTACTCTGGGTTCAAAGCCCACTGCACAATGTAGTGGCCCTAGGAAAATGCCCATGGTGTGCACAATAAATAGGGCGAGTGCATTCATTCACAAGCTCTAGGCGCAGGGTCCTCACTGTGCTATCTAGTGATCCTAAAGAAATGTCCATGGCGCGTGTGCCCAGCCCACATGCAATGCTTTTTCCTTTCATGCGCTCCTAGTGGAGTGCCTCCCCTGTGCCAGGCTGCCTGGAGCGGGGTCGGGGCTGGCTTGGTCCGAGCCTCTGTCATGCGTACTGCTCGCCTTGGCCGCTGATCGCTCTTCCTGCCTCTGTGGGTCGGGAGCTGTGCGAGGCGCTGGCACGGAGCCCGGACAGCAGCCCGCTGTGGGCGTCAGTCAGTCTGAGCCGAGGACGGGGAGAGGGGAGGCTGAGAGGCCCGGGGAGAGAAGGGGCAAAGGAGGTACAGAGGGTGAGGGGCCCGGAGAGAGAATGGGCAGAGGAGACACAGGGAGAGGCTGAGGGGCCCAGGGAGAGAAGGGGCAGAGGAGGCAGAGCGAGGGCCCGGGGAGAAAAGGAGAAAAGAGGCGCGAGCGAAGAGAGAAGGGGCAAAGGAGGCGCATGGTGAGAGGCCCGAGGATAGAAGGGGAAAGGGAGGTGCGGAGGGAGAAGGTGAAAGGAGGCACATGGAGAGGCTGAGGGGCCCGGAGAGAGATGGGGCAAAGGAGGTACAGACAGAGGGTGAGGGGCCCGGAGAGAGAATGGGCAGAGGAGGCGCAGGGAGAGGCTGAGGGGCCCGGAGAGAGATGGGGCAGAGGAGGCAGAGCGAGGGCCCAGGGAGAGAAGGAGAAAAGAGGCGCGGAGGGAGAAGGAGCAAAGGAGGCGCATGGAGAGGCTGAGGGACCCGGAGAGAGAAGGGAAAAATGAGACGCAGGAAGCGGGTGAGGGGCCCGGAGAGAGATGGGGCAAAGGAGGCACAGACAGAGGGTGAGGGACCCGGAGAGAGAAAGGACAAAGGAGGCTCAGTGAGAGTCTGAGGGGCCCGGGAGAGAAGACATAGAGGAGGCGCGGGGAGAGGGTTAGGGCCCCGTGGAGAGATGGAGAAAGGAGGTGCAGGAAGAGGAGGGGCCCAGGGAGAGAGGGCCCAAAGTGGTAGGAGGAAGGTAAAGGAGGCACACAGAGAGGGCGAGGGGCCCGGGGAAAGAAAGGGCAGGCACAGTGCGGTTGCATTTTATATTGCGCTTACTAGCGCTGCGATGCGTTGATGGGGCAGAACAGGCACCGAGAGAGGGGAAAGTGAATAAGTCAAAGAACAGAGGGGACAAAGAGAGGGGGCACTAGTGGGTGGGGGGGTTTAAGAGTCATTGGGAGAGACGGGGCAAAGGTGGCACAAGGAGAGGGCAAAAGGCATAGGGAAGGGGCATTGAAAGAGGGCAAAGTGGGCACAGGGAGAAACGTGAATGCTAAGGAAGCGAGAGAGGGTAAAAGAAGCACAGACTGCAACAGAGCATTGAGAAGAGAGCAAGGGGCATAGAAAAAGGCCAGGGGGCATACGAGAGACGTGTGGGGAGGGGCAGAGAGAAAGGCGTCTGGGGAAAACAAGGGACAGATAGGCCAAATGAGGCACAGGGAGAGAACGTAGAGACTAAGAATGAGACAAGATAAAGAAGGCGCAGCCAGCATCAGGAGCATAGACAAGAACAAAGAGGCAGAGAGAAAGGGTGAGGGGCCTAAGAGATAAGGGGGGGCGTGGGGGGTGTAGGGAAAAGGGAGATACAGGGCAACTGGGGCACAGGGAACAATGTACTAGTGCAGGGGGAGAGAGGGAAAAGGGGCACAGGAAGAGAGTTAGGGAGCCCAGGACAGAGAGATTAAAGAGGACCGAATGGAGACGGACAAGAGATACAGTCCAACGGGGCCACAGTGAGGGGGCGTGTGCAGAGGAATATGGGGCACAGAGAATGGCAGGGTAAAGGGGACATAGCCAGCAAAGGAGGCACAGACAGGGTAAGAAGAGAGGGTGGTATGGCACTGAGAGAGCTGGCAGAGGAGGGACAAGTAGAGGACACATCGCACAGGGTGAAGCAAGGTAACGGGGCAGAGCGATTAAGACCCTTGCGCCACAGTGCTTACAGAATGCATGCAAGTGCATAATAATATATATATATATATATATTCACTGAAAAAACCATAGGTTTCAGGGACTTTATAGTTATAAATTAGCATTGAAAAAACCTTAGAAATTCACTGAAAAAACCATAGGTTTCAGCCACGTTATAGTTAGAAATTAGCATTTAAAAAACCTTTGAAATTCACTGGTTTCAGGGACGTTATAGTTAGTTGGACATTTCACTCGTACAAAACCATAGAAATTCGACCGTTATAGTTAGTTTAGCTAACTATAACTCGCGCCCCCGCAATGCACTGCTGATGACGTCACATATTACACATTCATGACATGGTCAGTGACATCACTGATGACATCACTGATGACATCATCCACGTGAAAATCTGATGCACCTCCTCACACTCTAATATAACCTTTGATACACCCACTGTAAAATACAGACTACCATTTTCGAAACCATCGACACACCAATACCAGTTACTACATACGCACTCACTGATTCCTAGGTCTACACACACATCCACTTATTCACCCATACAATCACTCATACATACAGTCACTCATCAATACAACACTATCATATGCACTAATACACCTATACAGACACTCACACACCGCCACTCATCCATGGAGTTACTCACACACCTAGTCAGTCATGCAAAGAATCAATCACACTCCCATTTCCTCAGCTATACAGTTATACACACACCACCTCACTTATTCAAACATATACTAACACATACTTACTCTCTTATACAATCACTTATACAAGTACACACTCATCCATACAGCCACTCTCACAATCACTGACTCTCACGTATAGTCATTTATATACTCCAACTCTCACATACACTGCCTTTTACATATGTAGTTACTTGGACATGAACCACTGAGACATCCAATCTCTCACCAACACACCCATACACACACTCACCCGCCCATACAGCTGTTTCCACATGCACTCTTGAACCCATACACCCAGTGAATCAACCACTCACACATCTATGCACAGTCACACACCTCCCACCCACCCACACACACACTCAGTCTCCCATACAAATACTCAGGCAACCAATCAATAACCCATATAGACACTCATGTAGCTACTGACCAACACATGCAGCAGCTTACACAACAACAGACATACTAATACACACATTCAGACAGTTTAGTCACTAACCCAAGCATTCAGTAAGACACATTTAATCACTCACTTATACAGTCAGTCACGCACCTACTAAATCCTTCATTCAGACACTTATACACCCACTCATTCTTCAATACACCTTGGCATATATATAAAACATATTTAAACTTTACAGAAACACACAGTCACTGGATGGTGTCATCAGTGATGTCATTTGAGATGTCATCAGTGATGTCATCAGTGATGTCACTGACCATGTCATGAATGATGTAATATGTGACGTCATCAGCAGTGCATTGCGGGGGCGCGAGTTATAGTTAGCTGAACTAACTATAACGGTCAAATTTCTATGGTTTTGTACGAGTGAAATGTCCAACTAACTATAACGTCCCTGAAACCTATGGTTTTTTCAGTGAATATATATATATGTACATATTTGTGTAGGATATATGTGTAGTTAGTTCATGTTTAACTAAGATGTATTTGTCCTGTCTGCTGACCTGCTTTAAGGGTGGGAGGGGGGTTGATGTCTCAGATATGTGGTTGTGTGTTTAGTATTAGTTAAGGTAGATAGTTTAGAGTAGCATTCAGTTAGTACCCGTTAGTTAAGATTAGGTTAGTTGTAGTGATTAGAGTTAGTTTAGGGTAGGTAATTTTGTGAAATATGAATAAATGGTTACTGGTTTGGAATTGTGGTTGCAATTATGTCAGAAGTGAATTGGTGGAGTGGTGCTTTACCTTCTATGCAACTTATTCAATCACAGAACAATCATTTGAATGTGTACATGTGGTCATGACATGTAATTTAGTTGGACGGATAGTGTCAGGATCCAGTTCATTTGTGCACAGGAAACTTGCATGGATTTCAGGATCGCAAGTAATAGTTATGCCCTAGGCTAGGGACACTCTTTTGTAAAGTCAGACATCTTATGTGTGGCTCACAGAGTTGTACACCACATTGTTGCCCATTTACGACACAATGTAGAAATATAGGTTTAAGCAAACATTGACATTGCACGCTTATCCATCATGAAAATGGATGTATGCGCTGTGTTCCCAAGATTACGGCCCCACCATGCATTTCACATGAGCCTGGCGCAGAGTACATCTGCCATGCACAGACACAGGCGCACTTACTACGTAGTGCAAGTGGGTCAGCAGTAGTGATTTTGGATGTTTATGTGCAGGGAGGCTCACCTTCCTGCACACACAGAATGTTGTCATTTGACAGATCAAATGTGCACTGCACAGGCAGGACACATGTCAACAGCATACAGGAGGGGAAATGAAGCATTTCTACCTGTAGTGCCAGTGTTATAAGCACTTTCCCCAGTTGTTTCTTTTGGCATTTCCTCATGGCGATGCCACCCTTGAAATAGTGGTACAGCATCTGACTCTATGCTAATTGCAGTGCACTACACACCACTAGACACATTGCCCCCCCTTTCACAGTGAGCACAGTGATCCAGCGGCGCACCAGCAGCAGGTACTCCACTACCATATACTCACCTGGGCCCATATAACTTCACATATACTAACGTACCTGCCAACCTGGTAAACCACTGGAGGAGGGGAGAGGAGGGAAAATACAGTTTTTCCCCCTCTTTTGTCTTTCTCATTGAATTTTATAGATTTGTTCTACCTGGATTAGTTATCTTTCATTTAACTAAACCTTTATTTATCATAAAATTCTTTCCTCAGGTCAATGGACCTGTTAGATATACTAGTTGATGGCGATATTAACATAACTAATTAATACTTCTATTTGAATAAAATAATCACAGACTCGGGAAGTTTTAAAAGTCTTTATCTAACTTAATTGAGTGTGAATCATCTCAAACTTTCATTACAAACACCCTCATTCACAGAGTGTCAATTCAATCATATCGCATTTAAATCAATAGCAATTCAGATCCATACAATAACTGTGCTCCGAAAGAAGAGGACAGAGAGAGAAGAGCATTAATCAATGCGATGAATTCATAATTACCCAGAATGGTGTGAAGACCAAACCCTCTGGCCAAAGGGCTGGTAAAGGGTCCCCAGGACAGGTTCAGGTGACAAAGGATTCAGGATAAGAATCAGGACAGGATGTTTCACCTCTCTAAATACCGACGACTGCGTCGCACCCCTCTCTGACACTCTCTTCCTCCTCGTGGTTCTTCCGCGATCTTCTTTCTAACCCAATTAAATTAAAGTGATAGTTCTGCATTCGAATTCTTCTTCAGCGTCTTACAGCATCAGCACCACCCCCAGCACCGACAGCATCCCGAGCTCTGCTTTTGTGCTCCCGTCAAGAATAATGCTCTCTCGAATAAGCTCCTGTGTCAGCTAAACTAACTAACTAAAACTACCTCAATTATAGCTTTCTATTACCATGTACCACCGATTAATGTTTCAAATTTGGTAAAATACTAACTCTGATTGGACAGGCGAAAGGGGGATGATAGTCACACCATACTTACATGCGATTTATTTCTTTAAACCATTGTTTTCAAACACCTCCCCTCAAACTTTATTACATCTCTTCCGTTCCCATACATCTCCAACCTTTATTAATACAAAATGTAACAGTTTAATGAATAAAGCTTCTTCATATGAACTCTTCACCCTCATGTTCCCAGGGCACATCTTCTCTGTCCTTGGACGCGTGACAAGTCCTTACTCATCGGGTCACATTCTCTCTTGAGTGCGCCTGCGTAAGACTACGTCAGTCAGCTCGATTTCAGACAAGCTTTAAGGCCCAAATGCGCACTAATAATAAAGTCAAAAGAAGAGATGTTATTTTCAAATTAAAATGATTTCACTATGTACCACCAACCTCTACTCTAACCCACTCCATTTATTATTAATCTATCTGCATTTGCGTTCATATAAAACTTATTTTCTTTCTCGACCAAGCAGGTGCCATGCATGTGAGTTTCAAGCGGCCATTTTGGTTAGCTTTGCGCAAGCGCATGAATTTCCCTCCAAGCTTTAGAACGTCATACTACGTAGATGCAGTAGACGCATGCGCAGTAAAGATCCCATGTTAAAATGCAGTTTAGTCCTTTGTTTGTGTTATTGCAGTTAGTAAACACATATGCAAGCGTCGTTTTCTTTCCGCGTATGAAGGAAATGCGTATTATTAATCACAAAACACGTTGTTAGTAATTCGTTATGAGTTAAACGAGAGGATTGCTTCCGAGCAAGTCTCATTTGCGAGTCCTTGCTCCATCAATCCCCTCTCTGATGGCATCTTAAGCCATCACAAAATTTCCCATCCCTTTCCCAGATACCAACTTTAACACTTCTCAGTTTTCTCTATTTCTCCTCTCAAATTTTCATCAATCAACTCGTTTCCTTCTATGTCCCTCATTTTCTTATATAGCCTGCCTTTCATTTCTTCCAACTGTATTTCCTCATACTTTCTTTTCAGTTTCTGTCACTTTCCTTTTCTTTCAAAATGTATCTTCTCCTTCCTTCCTTTTCTACAACACTTATAGGTAATCATCATTATCATCACTACGGTTATTATCATGACTAATGGTACTATTATTTGACCTAGAAAACTTTCCCCAAAATTAACAAACCATCTCCCTATTGATGTTATACTTTTTGTTAGTCTTCCCCATACACTGTCAACCTCCAGTTGGGTCAAATCTTTATGCATTCTTGTAATGTTTTCAATATATCCTTTAATTTCTCTGCTCTTGTCCGGAATATAAGTGCAGCAATGTTGAATTTTCAACATACCACAGACTCCTCCTTCTTTTGCTAATAATATATCAACAGCAAGACAGTTCTGTAAAACCATAGATCTAATTGCAACCATTTCTGTGTTAATCATTAAAAATCCTCCTGCAGTATCTGTAGAAAGACGATCAACTATGGCTGATAACTTACAAATTTTCCGTGAATTAAGAATGACTCCAACTGAGGGTATCAATGCACTAAAAATATCTCCTACAATTTCAGAAAAACTTGCTCTTCTTCTACGTGTTAGACCATTCGAATTTCCATTGGTTCCACTGATTTTGTCTACATGATATATTTTTGGAAAAACTATTCCAAAGTAGCAGCTCCCATACCATCTTGCAGGTAACCTGTAATAGGCATTGTTCCCACAAGCATAATAAACTCCTGGAAATACAGGATCAGTTCCCCTTTTAGTCCCCACCCTCCTATAATTAAGAAGTTGTGTTCACATTCACTGGAACCAATGTAATTATTGTTATAATCTGTCTTTAATCTATGGAGGCAGAATTTTCCCCTTTTCAGGAAATCCAGGGACATCGCAGCATGAGCCTTGCCATTTGCATAGATTCCTTCTTTCCCAGCCCATGGAGGTACATGGGTTTTCTGTTCTTTCACTTTCTTTATTAAATCCTGTCTCCTTTCTTCTACTAAATCCAAAAATTCTTTTTCTTCTTTTCTTAATGTACATGTTAGATTATCTTTATGTGCCTGTACTATGTCTATTGAACTCATTGTTAAGAAAAATTCACCCATAAACTGTGCATGTTTACTACTGGCTACTGGGTTCATATTCTTTCTAATAGGTAATTCTGAAAATACTACATCTATATCTGAATAAAAATATTGAAGTCTCCCTGTAACATAAAATAAACTTGACAAAATACTACACGATACACCATACGTCAAAGGTATATGGTGCTACGTCACCCCTTCTGAGACTGATGAGGGTAACTTCATACATACGTAACAGTTACTAATCTCCATGGTATTTACATACTGAAATAATAATCTAATAAAAACATTTGAAGATGTATTAAAATCTGATCCATTATGATAATTCACTTCATCTTCTACTCCTATTTCTATCTTAGTATCTTTTATTTTCTCTACCGTATCATTAGTATTTGTGTTATTCTTTTCACTTGTTTTCATTAACAAAGGTACTCCTACTGTTAGGAATAACCACACTAATACTGCTAATAAAATACTACAAAAACAAAATCTAAAACATTTTCTTTTTAATCCACGTTTTGGTCTTTCGGCAACTTCAGTTTCAGCCATTTTAGTCTTTGAGAACATTTCTTTTCTCTTTTCTTTGTCAGTTCAACTTTTTATTTTTATTTTAAGGAGGCCTCAAATTGTTTTCATCAATCTGAACAATATGAATCTCTTCTGTCTCATCAGTCAGATCTAGAGATTCAAATTCCTCGAGTATTACGTAAGTCCATTCAGGAGCCTTGTATCTCCTGTTTAAATTTCTCAGTCTTGGACTTTTTCGAGTTATTTTTGCCAAAGTTTGCTTAGACTGCGTCTGACTTGTGACCTCATTTACTTGTTCAGGTCTCTTTTCAGATGTTCTCAAATGGTACTTTAGTTTCTTTACTCCAGTTGGCCAACTATCACCTTTTCTGATTCTTTTTATTTGTACAGCATTTTCACCTTCTTTATCTCCTTGTAAAGTTCTTTTTATTTCATTTCTTTTTGGCACATTCTGCTCGGTTTCTTTATATTCTGTGCTTGTACCTGCTTTTGCTTCCACCTGCTCAGGTTCTACCGTATTTTGCTCTTCTTCTTCCTGAGCTTGTTCTTCTAATTCTATCTGACCCTGTTCAGGTCTTACTTCATATCTTTCTTCTTCTGCCTGAACTTGTTCTTCTAACTCTATCTGATCCTGTTCAGGTCTAAATTCAAACTTTTCTTCTTCTGCCTGAACGTGTTCTTCTAGTTTTCCCTCCTCAGGTTCGTGACTGTCTTTTTTATTTTCCACCTGAGTGTGTTCTTCTTCCCCTATCTCTTCCTGACTACTTTCCTGTCTTTTCAGTTCTGTTCTTCTCGTTTCAATGGTATCATCAATTATTTCAATTACAGGTATCCACTCTTCCTGATCTATACCTGGCTGTTCGTCATATGGTTGTCTTTCAGAATCTATCACTCTAGATTCCTCAATTTCACAGTTGACAACTCCTGATGCTTCAGCCTGTTCAGTCAGTAGTGGCTCTTGTTGTTCTGATGGGCTCGGTATTCTTCTGGTATGACTGGCATGAATCCAATTGGGCAAACCTGCACACTTCACTGCTGTGGTAGTGACTAGTATGACTTGCCTTGGTTTGTCCCACCTCGGTGCTAGGCACGACTTTCTTGCGTGTTTCTTCACTAGCACCCAGTCTCCAGGATTCAAATCATGCACTTGTTCTGGCTGTCTTTCAACTGCGTCTCCTCCAACCTGGTGGGAGACATAACGTACCATTTCAGCCAAGCCTTTGCAATAGTCCAATACCAGATCATCAGTTATACTCATTATTTTATTTCCAGGAATAAATGCCCGTCTCATGGCTCTTCCCATGAGAACCTCATGTGGGCTCATTCCTGTTTTTCTGTCTGGAGTACTTCTGAGACCCATCAGTACAAGAGGTAGTGCATCTGGCCATTTCAGCTTTGTGGATGCACACACCTTTCCCAATCTTGACTTGATTGTGCCATTCAATTGCTCAACAATTCCAGAAGCCTCTGGACGGTAAGCACAGTGCAATTTTTGTTCAATGTTAAATGCAGCACAGATTAATCGAATTATTTCATTATTAAAATGAGGACCTCTATCCGATTCCAAAGTAACCGGAAAACCGATTCGTGGCACTAGCTCCCTCAACAACAATTTTGCAACTGTGAGACTGTCATTTCTTCGAGTGGGATAAGCTTCCACCCATCTTGAGAAAATGCATACTATGACGAGTATATATTTCAGTCCATTACATGGGGGCAATTCGATAAAATCCAATTGTAATCTGGTGAAGGGTCCTTCTGCCTTTCCAATCTTTCCCCAACTAACCACTGTTTTCCTACCTGGATTTTGCTGTTGACAGGTTAGGCATCTTTGGCAAAGGATCTCTGCGACTACCCTGAACTTCGGATTGTGCCAATTCTGTCTGAATAATCTGATCATCGAATCTCTCCCTATGTGTGTTGCACCATGGTAGACTCTGGCCATTTTTGAAAGTAAACAATCTGGCATGACTGGCCTTCCATCTATATATACCCACACCTCATCTTCGGGTCTTTTTGTACACGCTGCCTTTATCCAAATTTCTTTTTCCCTTTCTTCAGCTTCTTCTTGCAACTGTCTAATCTCATCCCATGTTTCTGGTACTGAGAAAAACATAAGTTGGCATCTGGTTTCACCCGTTTCAATTTTTCTGTTTATGGCCACTGTATTTTTAGCACAGTATTTGGCCATCTGGTCAGCATAATTATTGCCAGCAGTCACATAGTCATTTCCTGACTGATGTGCAGCACATTTTACAACTGCTATCTCTTTTGGCAATTGTAATGCTTCCAACAAATCTTTCACATTTTTGCTGTTTCTTATAGGAAATCCTGAAGAAGTCAGAAATCCCCTCTGCATCCAAAGCTGGCCAAGGTCATGCACAACCCCGAACCCGTATTGGCTGTCCGTAAATATTACCCCAGATATTCTACAAACAGCATAAGCAGCACTTAGTCCTCCTTCTTGAGTCCTAAGGCAAGAACCGTCTACAAATAACTCATGGTCAGCCTCTTTCAAAGGTGTTTCTCTAATATCCGGCCTGGGCTTCGTGCATAACTCAGTCACGTCCAAGCAATCATGATCACTCTCATCTCTCACTTCTTCATTGCAAGGATCTGGCAATAGAGTGCCGGGATTCATAATCGTACACCTTATCACAGACACATTTTCAGCTCCCAAAATCACTCTTTCATACTTGGTCAATCGACTAGGAGTGAGATGCTGTGTTCTTGTTCTTATCAAAAGAATTTCAACTGAGTGTGGAACAAACACTTTAACTGGATGTCCCATCACTATCAACTCACTTTGCTCCAGACTCATACAAGTAGCAGCTACTGCTTTTAAGCAGCCAGGCAATGCTGAAGCCACTGGGTCCAATGTGGCTGAAAAATATGCCACTGGACGTCGACTTAGTCCATGTCTCTGTGTTAAAACTGAAAGTGCACAATTCTCTCTTTCGCAACAAAATAATGCAAAATCTTTTGAATAATCAGGCATGCCCAAGGCAGGAGTCTCACACAAACAATTTCTTAATTTCACAAAAGCTTCTAAGCATTCGTCATTCCATTCAAGCGGATCTTTTGCTCTTTTCCGGATCATCTGTATCAATGGTTTTGCTAGCATCGAGAACCCATTAATCCATTGTCTACAATATCCAACCACTCCCAGAAACATTCTCATTTCTCTTTGAGTCTGTGGCAATTGCATTTCTTAGATTATTTTTATTCTTTCCGGTGTCACTTTTCTAACGCCTCTTTCTATTTTATGCCCTAAATATCTAACTTCTTGTTGGCAGAACTGTAATTTTTCTGGAGACACTGTGTGTCCTCCTTCAGCCAAGTGGTTCAGTAATGCAATTGTATCTGTGACACAATCTTCTCGTGTTTTTGATGCCACCAGTAGGTCATCAATGTACTGAACCAGAACACAATTTCCAGGCATAATCAATGACTCTAGCCACTTTTTCAGAATTTGATTAAAAATCGAAGGACTTTCTGTGTACCCTTGAGGAACACGACACCATGCGTAAATATGATCCTCAAACTTAAATGTAAAAAGATACTGGCTGTCTGGGTGCAAAGGAATAGAAAAGAATGCTTGGCATAAATTAATTACTATGAACCATCCTGCATTCCATGGTATCTGATAAAGAATCATTGGATTGGGCACTATTGGACAACAAGGAACCACAATTTTATTTATTTTTTGTAAATCTTGCACTATTCTGTACTTTCTGCTGGGCTTCTTTAGTCCTATTATTGGCGAATTACAAGGACTACCCATCACTTCTTTTAAAATACCTTGTTTTACCATTCGGTCAATTTCTGGAATAATTCCTGCTTTTACCTCCGGCCTCATTTTGTACTGTCGGGTATTTGGATACACTGCACCTTCTTTCACTGTCACTTTTACTGGGTTTATATTAGACATTAGCCCAATGTCTTTTCCTGTAAAATCCCACACATCTGGATTAACTGTGGCTCTCAACTTTTCAGGTAATTCATTTTCAGTTATAAGTGAAAACATTTCATCTACTTCTGTTCCCTGTTTGGCCAGCATCATCTTGTAGACAACATCCTCATCAGGGGTTTGAAAGCGACACCATCTGGTGTACAATAGATCGTGTCCACTAGTGCAAGATTCTGTTCTAAATTGGCCATGCCAATCTCATGCAGTCTTTCAGCAGCTTTGTGTTGAGATATTTTCCGTATCTCGTTATAGACAGCATGAAGGAAGCGTTTCTGATGAGGTTTCCGAGGCCCTAAAAAGAAGTCTCGTAAGCCCAAGTCATCCAATAAAAGGGGCAAGTACTGTTGTACCTGGGACAGTGTCGAGGTTTTTAGCCAATCAAGGCATAATTTCCCAACACTGCAAGTTGTTACCACACCGAATGCTCACTCTGTACATATCGCATGTCAGGCCTATGTGTTGTAAATCCCTTGATCTTAACCCAGGAATCTATCCTGACACCTGTCAGCTTTATAAACATGATCTCTGCATCGGAGCGTAAGAGCCACCAGAAGGATCGTATCTCCCTGATTCCTGCTACGGCATCAATCCCGTGAGTACTGCTGAGACCGGGGCTGCATTGATCGGCTCAGTGACGGACTGGGAAGCGCTACACTACAGTGCGCGATGGATGCCCGAACGCGAGACTGTGGCGGCGGAACATAGCCTGCGGTGACTGCCCCTAGTATGCACGGCGCACATTGGAGAGCGTGCACCCCCCTGATCTTGGTTAGAGACCTGCACCTCCTACAGCAGCAAGCCCAGCGCCGTGCTCTCCCCGAGCGTGCAACCGCCCAGATAGGTAAATTTGAGGAAGTAGGAAGTATTTTTGAAATCGCTGCCAGGGGTTTCTCTCAACACGCTATATGCAGGGGCTCACGCTATAGAAACAAGCAAGACTCGTGAGTCGCCCCACCTGTCCTGCAAATGGCGGCTGTCTCTCCCTCGGGCGGAGATCACTCAACATCACGCGCTCCCCCTACAGACTTGCTGACCCTGGCACTGCTCATCATGACGGTCCCCTGCCTAGTCTGCACCCCCTTTCATCCGGAGTATAGAAAATTGTGAGGATCCTCCGAATTTTTACATCAAGGACACATCCCTCCCTGCCTGACCTTAAGATGGCCGCCTCAATCATTGACGCTGTGAATCTCTCCATCGACAGCTGAGACCCAGCCATTTTGACTGATGCCCAGTGGAGCTACCTCACGAGCAATAGGGGAGATGGGCTATGGATTCCCTCCTTGGCCATCACCTACCCAGCCGGTCCTTGGGCAAACTCTCCTGCGTCTCTCCTTGACCTTATCTCCCTCCTCCCCTTCACCCTACCCCCCTCCGCTCTACTCTTCTCTTCTTTCCAATTATCATCTCCTGCCCTCACCCGTCCTTGCTCTCAGTTCCCACCCTGTTTATCCACTGGACTGTCTTACGTGAACTCTCCCTCGTCAGTTTGAGACCTAGACATTTGACTAATGCCCGATGGAGCTACCTTGCTTAGCTAAAGGGGAGACGGGCTGTGGACTCCTTCCTCGGTCGTCACCTACCCAGTCGGTGTTTGGGCAGACTTCCCTTCGTCTCTCCTGCCGTTTTTTCCCTCATCTTCCCCCTCACAATTCCCCTTCCTCCCTCCTCCCTACTTCTCTCTCCTTTCTTCCCTCTTTCAATGTTTTGCTTATTTTTTGACGTAATGTGTAATTGTTTTCATTTTCTGTAACATTGTGAAACCGAATGTAAAGCGCTCTGATACCTACGGGTCTAGCCAGCGCTATATAAAACTCATAAAATAAAAATAAAATAAATAAAAAATAAAAAATCGTGCAATTCATCTTGCACAGGAGATCTCTTCCCAACAAATTTACAGGACTAGAATCACAAACTACAAATCGATGCATTTCTTTAAAATTTCCAATGTGTACTTCCATTGGTTTGGTAATTGGGGTTCTAATTTGCTGGTTCGATACACCAACGACTTGGATGGATTCTCCCGAGAGGGGTAGGTTTGGGATGTCTGCTGTTCTCACAGTAGACCTGGTAGCACCAGTATCCAATAGGAAAGTGACGTCTTTACCTTCTACCTTCCCATCAATAAATGGACCTGACTGATCTACCGGTAAGGATGCCCCAAGCACGCACTCCTCTTCCTCCCCCCTCAGGCACCATCATTGCATCTCATCTGAAATGTCTTCACCATTCTGCATATAATATTGTGAAATCGTTCTGTTATTCTTACCACTCTCTCCTTGAAATCCGGCGTTCGCACTGAAACTCTGATGATTCATAAAATTTGGCATAGGAGCTGGTGGCACCTGATATTGTGGTGTAACTACCAGCTGCTGCTGATTCAAAAGTACTTCATTCTGCATCTGTGGGATTAAATTTTGATTTGGCCCATTATTATTCTTATTACTCTGAGTACTCTTACACTCGTTCTTCCAATGTCCAAGCTTTCCGCACGCATGACAAGGAAACCTCTTTTTCGCTTCTTCTCTGTCCATTCGTCCCCTATACTTATTACCATTCGCTCCTTGATTATTCTGACTCGGTTCTTATACTTGGCTATTACTTTGGTCGTTTGTTTTCTCTTCTTGTTGTTCTGTTAATTTAACTTGTGCCCACATCATTTTCTCTTTTAATTTCCTACGCCTGGCTTCAATGTCGTCACCACAATACTTTGCGTACTTTAAAATCTCATCCACTGTTTTGCCAACACAACATATGCTGCTGTATCATTTGACTAATCTCCGGTTTCAGACCATATACAAATCGATACACAAAATGTCCCATATCCTTGTCACCAATATTCTCAAAACCACTATACTGCTTAAACACCTGCAACAATCTCTCATAATATGCATGTACTGATTCATTTGGTTCTTGAGTTGTTCTATCTATCTTTACCCAGTCTGTTTCTTTCGGAGGAATTTTCCCTTTCAAATAGGTAACCACTTGATGATACTTTTATATCACCTCCTCTGAGGGTGCTCCTGTCTTTGAGTCTCTTGGATACTCCTCACTAGGCCAATCAACCGTAATCTTGCATTCTGTCCATAAATCAGCAGGTACAACTATATCAAATAGACCATCCAAATCCTTCAATAGAACTTTTGAAACCTTCACAAATCTCTCTACTTTTTTATACCATTCCACTGCTTTTCTCTCAATTTTGGAAAGTCATTCGTAAATGACAAAATGTCTTGTCTACTCAAAGGCACATGAACATATCCACCTCCAGGAACCTCTCTCATGGGACACAATTTTTCCACCTTGCCTGCTTCTCTCACTGGAAAGGCAACAGCTGCTTCTCTCTCTTGTACTTCCTCTTTCTTTCTTATCCATCTAATTCTCCATTTATCAATGTCGCCCCATTTTCACAAAATGCCCATTAATTCCTTAATCTGTAGTCTTTTTCCAGAAGCATTTACACTTTCTAAATGTTTGTCAGTGAAATCCACTCGATATGGTTTCTGTAACAACTTTGACTTCCTTATGTCTATTCCAATCTCTGAAGCAACTTCAGTCAATCTCTCATGAAACACTCTTGCTCTTCTGGTTATACTCTTACATAAATATAACAATTCCTCATCATTATAAACATTCAATCTTTCCATGCCCACTCTTCCGGTTATCATTTCTTCCAATTCCACTTTCAATCTGCTGATATCTAAAATCTTTGGTGGTGGATTTCGATTATCAATTTCCTGTGCCCGTCTTTCTATTTCTTCTGGGGTAACTACAGTTGCACTTTCAGTTCTTATAGGCACTAAGGACCTCTTTTCTCTTAAAATCATGGGTGCATTTCTTTTCGGAGTTTAAACTGAGGATTCCACATTGGGGAGATCCATTAATGAAATAACTGATTCACTTTCGCTAACTTGATCATCTGTAATTATTATTTCTTTTCTAGGACTATTTAATGGAATCGTCACAAGTTGTGGTTTCTGGCAAATCTTATTATCTCCGTACAATGGGATCACCGGACCAATAGTCACTGGTACTGTCAAAGCTTCAGTATTCAAATTTAATTGACCTATTCTTTGAACTAATTCTTCTCTAGTTTTATTTAAAACATCTCTTTCATTATCCTGCAACACTCTGCTATATGACGTGTCATGTAAAATCTGTGGGGTTAATGGCATTCCCATTACTGGTGCACTTGGGGTAACCTTACTAGTTGTTTCATGATATGGTGGTGAATTCTTAATCAAAATATCCTCTAATAACTCGTCACCTGATTCACCATACCCTGCTGAATTCATATGTTTCGTTTTCTCCTTACACTTTCCTCCAGACTGTTCCTCAGCCATTAACACTGGATATAAACCTTCTGATACCATAGCTCTCCTCCATTGTTTCATCTGCCCTTCATGAGATTCATGCAAATGTCTGGGAAAGAATCCTCTATATCTTCCACCTCTGCACTTCTCTCTTTCATATGATTCAGTCTCCCATTCTTCCAAAGCCTCATATTGAGTTAACCTAGGTCTAGGTTCTAAATCATTCATCTTCAATCTCAAATTCTGAAGAATCCTTCCATTAAACGTACCATCTTTAAGAAACGCTAACACTCCATCATCCTTTGTATATTCTATCCAGTTTTCCAACCACACACAGGTATGATATCCTCTTTCAATCATCATGAATGATGCTGGTGTCTTCGGAGGTGGAATAGGAATTCCTCTCTAGTCAACACAGGCTTATCCTTCACAATGAAATTCTTAATTTTCTTAAAAGTGACATCTTTCTTTTCTCTCCATACATTCTTGAACAACGATGTAAAAAATTATATTCTGCAAACCCTTGAAATCTTCTACCTGTACGCCTTTCACTTACAGTCAAATCAAAATCCTGCATACAATCCTCCTCTCCACCAATCCTAGCGCGGCTTCTAACTATCTATCCAATCAAATCTGACTCACACTCGCGATCTGACCAATGCCAGCGCGGCCTTTTCCTGTCGTCAGTTCTGCTCCTTACTACTGACCCCTCTTTACAAAGCTGCTCCTGTCACACGCCCGCTGTTTCTACCAATCCCAGCACGGCTCACTGTGACATCAGTACCACTCCGGCAACTGACCCTCCCTTTACAAGGTAATGCGAAAACTTTATTTCTTTATATTTTCCTTAAATTCTTTGTTGTTTACGACATAAAAACATTCGCTCCTCTGTCTGTTCCACTAAATCAAAGGATAGTTTATTTCTTTCCACTGCGAGTAAAACCTTCCGCTTAGTCTTCATATACTGCGAGTAAAACCCTTCTGCTTACCCTTCGTTCAAGCTCCAGAGAACCTGCTACTCCTCCGGTCTCACCCGTTTTTGGGAAAATCGAGACCAAAATTTCACCAGCGAACTCCTTTCGCTATCAATCTAGCTCAGAAGAACCTGCTACTCCTTCAGGGTTACCCTTTCTAGGTGATATAACGCCTAAAGTTTCACCAGCGAACCCTTCGCTATCAGTCACTCTCCCTTTTACACAGAAAATAGTCCCTACTTTAACACTGCCAGCCCTACCTAGCTTCTCAGTGTTATTCCAACAGACGAGTAACCTCACTGCAGTGTGGTTTCTAATGCCACCCGCTATTCATTTCCCCGGGAATTTTCCAGACAACATGAAACAAGGACACTAACTTTTTTGTTAAAACATAAATTAATCAATAATCTATACTCATCACCAAACTAGTTATTAACAACCATAGCTCTGCTACCAGAAAACTGATCCAGTGGCGCACCAGCAGCAGGTACTCCCCTACCATATACTCACCTGGGCCCATATAACTTCACATACACTAACGTACCTGCCTACCTGGTAAACCGCTGGAGGAGGGGAGAGGAGGGAAAATACCGTTTTTCCCCCTCTTTTGTCTTTCTCATTGAATTTTATAGATTTGTTCTATCTGGATTAGTTATCTTTCATTTAACTAAACCTTTATTAATCATAAAATTCTTTCCTCAGGTCAATGGACCTGTTAGATATACTAGTTGATGGCGATATTAACATAACTAATTAATACTTCTATTTGAATAAAATAATCACGGACTCAGGAAGTTTTAAAAGTCTTTATCTAACTTAATTGAGTGTGAATCATCTCAAAGTTTCATTACAAACACCCTCATTCACAGAGTGTCAATTCAATCATATCGCATTTAAATCAATAGCAATTCAGATCCATACAATAATGTGCTCCGAAAGAAGAGGACAGAGAGAGAAGAGCATTAATCAATGCGATGAATTCATAATTACCCAGAATGGTGTGAAGACCAAACCCTCTGGCCAAAGGGCTGGTAAAGGGTCCCCAGGACAGGTTCAGGAGACAAAGGCTTCAGGATAAGAATCAGGACAGGATGTTTCACCTCTCTAAATACCGACGACTGCGTCGCACCCCTCTCTGACACTCTCTTCCTCCTCGTGGTTCTTCCGCGATCTTCTTTCTAACCCAATTAAATTAAAGTGATGGTTCTGCATTCGAATTCTTCTTCAGCGTCTTACAGCATCAGCACCACCCCCAGCACCGACAATATCCCGAGCTCTGCTTTTGTGCTCCCGTCAAGAATAATGCTCTCTCGAATAAGCTCCCGTGTCAGCTAAACTAACTAACTAAAACTACCTCAATTATACCTTTCTATTACCATGTACCACCCATTAATGTTTCAAATTTGGTAAAATACTAACTCTGATTGGACAAGCGAAAGGGGGATGATCGTCACACCATACTTACATGTCATTTATTTCTTTAAACCATTGTTTTCAAACCCCTCCCCTCAAACTTTATTACATCTCTTCCGTTCCCATACATCTCCAACCTTTATTAATACAAAATGTAACAGTTTAATGAATAAAGCTTCTTCATATGAACTCTTCACCCTCATGTTCCCAGGGCACATCTTCTCTGTCCTTGGACGCGTGACAAGTCCTTACTCATTGGGTCACATTCTCTCTTGAGTGTGCCTGCGTAAGACTACGTCAGTCAGCTCGATTTCAGACAAGCTTTAAGGCCCAAATGCGCACTAATAATAAAGTCAAAAGAAGAGATGTTATTTTCAAATTAAAATGATTTCACTGTATACCACCAACCTCTACTCTAACCCACTCCATTTATTATTAATCTATCTGCATTTGCGTTAATATAAAACTTATTTTCTTTCTAGACCAAGCAGGTGCCATGCATGTGAGTTTCAAGCGGCCATTTTGGTTAGCTTTGCGCAAGCGCATGAATTTCCCTCCAAGCTTTAGAACGTCATACTACGTAGATGCAGTCGACGCATGCGCAGTAAAGATCCCATGTTGAAATGCAGTTTAGTCCTTTGTTTGTGTTATTGCAGTTAGTAAACACATATGCAAGCTTCGTTTTCTTTCCGCATATGAAGGAAATGCGTATTATTAATCACAAAACACGTTGTTAGTAATTCGTTATGAGTTAAACGAGAGGATTGCTTCCGAGCAAGTCTCATTTGCGTGTCCTTGCTCCATCAATAAACCTATAATAGGCATTTTTCCCACAAACATAATACACTCCTGGAAATACAGGATCAGTTCCCCCTTTTAGTCCCCACAATCCAAAAATTAGGAAGTTGTGTTCACATTCACTGGAACCAATGTAATTATTGTTATAATCTGTCTTTAATCTATGGAGGCAGAATTTTCCCCTTTTCACGAAATCCAGGGACATCGCAGCAGGAGCCTTGCCATTTGCATATATTCCCTCTTTCCCAGCCCATGGAGGTACATGGGTTTTCTGTTCTTTCGCTTTCTTTATTAAATCCTGTCTCCTTTCTTCTACTAAATCCAAAAATTATTTTTCTTCTTTTCTTAATGTACATGTTAGATTATCTTTATGTGCCTGTACTATGTCTATTGAACTCATTGTTAAGAAAAATTCACCCATAAACTGTGCATGTTTACTACTGGCTACTGTGTTCATATTCGTTCTAATAGGTAATTCTGAAAATACTACATCTATATCTGAATAAAAATATTGAAGTCTCCCTGTAACATAAAATAAACTTGACAAAATAGTACATGATACACCATACGACAAAGGTATATGGTGCTACGTCACCCCTTCTGAGACTGATGAGGGTAACTTCATACATACGTAACAGTTACTAATCTCCATGGTATTTACATACTGAAATAATAATCTAATAAAAACATTTAAAGATGTATTAAAATCTGATCCATTATGATAATTCACGTCATCTTCTACTCCTATTTCTATCTTAGTATCTTTTATTTTCTCTACCCTATCATTAGTATTTGTGTTATTCTTTTCACTTGTTTTCATTAACAAAGGTACTCCTACTGTTAGGAATAACCACATTAATACTGCTAATAAAATACTACAAAAACAAAATCTAAAACATTTTCTTTTTAATCCACGTTTTGGTCTTTCGGCAACTTCAGTTTCAGCTATTTTAGTCTTTGAGAAAATTTCTTTTCTCTTTTCTTTGTCAGTTCAACTTTTTCTTTTTATTTTAAGGAGGCCTCAAATTGTTTTCATCAATCTGAACAATATGAATCTCTTCTGTCTCATCAGTCAGATCTAGAGATTCAAATTCCTCGAGTATTACGTAAGTCCATTCAGGAGCCTTGTATCTCCTGTTTAAATTTCTCAGTCTTGGACTTTTTGAGTTATTTTTGCCAAAGTTTGCTTAGACTGCGTCTGACTTGTGACCTCATTTACTTGTTCACGTCTCTTTTCAGATGTTCTCAAATGGTACTTTAGTTTCTTTACTCCAGTTGGCCAACTATCACCTTTTCTGATTCTTTTTATTTGTACAGCATTTTCACCTTCTTTATCTCCTTGTAAAGTTCTTTTTATTTCATTTCTTTTTGGCACAATCTGCTGTTTCTTTATATTCTGTGCTTGTACCTGCTTTTGCTTCCACCTGCTCATGTTCTACCGTATTTTTCTCTTCTTCTTCCTGAGCTTGTTCTTCTAATTCTATCTGACCCTGTTCAGGTCTTACTTCATATCTTTCTTCTTCTGCCTGAACTTGTTCTTCTAACTCTATCTGATCCTGTTCAGGTCTTAATTCAAACTTTTCTTCTTCTGCCTGATCTTGTTCTTCCAGTTTTCCTTCCTCAGGTTCGTGACTGTCTTTTTTATTTTCCACCTGAGTGTGTTCTTCTTCCCCTATCTCTTCCTGACTACTTTCCTGTCTTTTTAAGTGGCTGACTGAGGACTTGCACTTTAGGAGAAGTCCCTATTGCCAACACAACTTCACTGAAACAGACATTGTGGTTCCAATAGCGGCGTGTAAATATGTGCCATTACGCTTCATCATCTATGTGAATATGGTGTTTGCTCTATCTTGAAATGTGACATGCCATGTAACCCATCACAACAAGCTTTGTCCATCCCGTTGAGTGTGAGTAGATCTGCCAAATAAGACTTGTCAGCAGTGCTAGTTGAAGCCACTTGGACATTTTTCAGCACATGCCTATTCCCATCGTGTATGTAGGGCAATGTTGGATTCTGGTAAGAATGTAGTATTTTAGCTATTCGGGCACGGCTGACTCACACTTACCTGGCCATCTCACTGCCTATCGGGACACAGACTCAACATGACCATTTATCACATGTCCCTCTGTGTAAGTTTCGATGGATTCACTGACCAGACAATTTTTGACACTTCTATTCTTGACAGTTCATAGGCAACACACATCTGTGTGACTTTACATTTTTTATTTACATTGCATTTACATTTGCATTCACATTGGTAGAAGACTGGCCCAGAAATTGATCATACAACCCACACATTGTATAGATGCCCAGTGGAGGGCCTGACAGAGTCCTTTGGGGGAAACATGTCCAGAGACATGTTGAGGAAGAGTTCAGTCAGCAGGCTGATTGCAGTGTCTGCTACAGCATTCACCTTGGCTACAATGGACTGCCATATTGCATCTTTGGTCCCCAATGACACCGTGGAACTGACAAAGAGCTGTTGTTTGTCAGTCACCTCCGCAATCAGGATCTCATTTTCCTGCTGGCTGAACCTGGTTTTCCTCTTCCTCTTCCCCTGGGTCTCTGGCTGGTCCTCCTGGCTGTTTGAGGGATAAGGGGGTTGTTCTCTCCTGCATTACTGGGTCCAGCTTCCTCCATGTTTCTTCTGGCTTTTTTTGTGCTATTTTTTCCCGCCAAACGTGAAAAAAGTGGCGTTACGCTGATTGGCATGCGTTTTATGATCGCTGACTGGCCGGCCGGCCGGCACTTTTTTCACGTTGGGGGCAAGATTTTTATCGCCATGACGCAGGTGTTAACGTGGACAATTCCCGCTGCGATGAGAAACTATCACCATGTAGTGACGCATTGTAAATACGTCGGTACCATGGCGATAGTTTTCGACGGGACGCAGCGGTAAGAAAATTGCAGCTAACTAACGTTAGCGTTAGTTAGCGGCAGTTCTTGTACATATACCCCTAGGCTTATTGCCATAGTTCAATTGAGCTCACTTATCCTCCATACTTGTTCTGTTTGATCCACTTGCACTGTTCACACAAATTGATCTAAGGCGACTAGCCTAATTTTAATTGACAATTCCAAAATGTTTCACATTTACAGAACTTTTGAAATTTTCTATTGTCTGTGCATAGTTTTTTATCTTTATACACTGTATTAAATTAATTTAAATAATTACTGGATTACCTAGGTCGGCCAGTGGATGCTCACATACCAAGGCATCTGCAGCAGTGAGTGTTGCTAGACCGAAAGTGGGGAGGATATGAGGGTTAAATAGCATTGCCAGGTCCCACTGGGCTTTCAGCCAAATGGCCACTTTCAGGTTCAATGGCGAGTTCAAAAGGGCATAGGAGGGGTGAAGGCAATGGCAAAAAAAACAATAGAAACCTGTGCAGTTTTATGTTGAGTAGCTTAAATGGCCTGGTAAGATTGTGAGCAGAACAGCACAGTAGTCGACAGCACATGGGAAACGCCTGTAAGGAATAATGGTAGAACTCAGTCATGTATACTATCCCCGGCCACTGTACTCCGGGACAGGAGCGGGTCTTGCAATAAAATGGCAGCTAGTCTTCTGCTCTGATAACCAAGTAGCCTTTACCATGTGACAACACAAAGTTATTTATGGCCTTTAGGAAAGGTAGTGCTTAAGCAAAATTTGCCTACACCTCACCAGTGGAGTGTAAGGTAATAATATCACGCTGGGGCACTAGAGAGGGGGTAATCAATCGCCTATATCAATAGGAATCCTTGGCAGGTGTTCCAGCTGGCACAATGTCAGTCAGAAGGGAGAACTCCGCATACCTCCCAGCACTTATACTTTCAAGAAGGCTCTTGCGATTTGTAAGGGGGGTTGGTAACAGAGAACAAAAGCCACACCATAACCAATTTATCATGTCTAATAACGGTATTAACAATTGGGGCGACATGGTGGGACGAGATTGGGGGCAAGCCACTGGGAGTATATAAATTATGATTTTAAAGGGAAACATCATGGGTATACACCGCTTTCGCCGGCGCAGTTGGGCGAGCAGGTGTAATGTAGAAAGACTGGGGTACATATCCCATCGGATCGGCGGGCTCCTACTTTATGGGTCCCTGATATGAGCAGTGCTGTCTTTAATGGGCATACCTCCCTGAAGGATGAGCAGGGCCCATATCGCTGTTGAGAGCATTGATTGGTTGGAGGATGCCATGTGCCCCCATTATTGGGTAGTAGTTTATGCTAAGGAGGTTCAGAGAATCAGGTGACTTTAATTATAGGAAAGCGGCAGGGCAATTCATATCCAGCCCAGGGGTACTATTGGGCAGTGCCAGCAAACTACGTGTCTGGGGTAATTTGCGGGAGGAGATTGGTAGAACAGCTTGGGTCCATCAAGCTACAATACAGGGTAATATGCACAGCCATAACTTTACTGGCTGTGGGAGGCACCGTACCCCTCCAGATACTAGGATCAATTGAAGGTTGGGGAATGTAGGTCAGAGCTAATTAAACATGCCTTTAACCCTGTATTCTACCAGGCACTTTTAATAAGGTTGAACAAAGCAAGGACATTTACTTGGTGATGCACAAAAGACAATTATCCACTGGAACTGGATTATAGCACAACATGGGTTCAAGAGAATTGCATCAGTAAAACGGTGAGAGGTGCAAACTTAGTGGCCAGTCAATTGAAATGTGCTCTCAGCAAAACCAGTCAATTTTCAGTGCATGCCTCAGGATACTTCACTTAAGTTAGAGACTGCTGGTCTCATGACTAGCACAGCCAGGGGGTGTAGGAACAGTTGTCCTAGAAAGAGGGGCACGGTTCTCAAGGTTTTGGGGACACAAGTTGAGAGGACAACGTCTGGCAAAGTATTGAAACAATTTGCATTTCCATAATTTAGGAGAGGGCAGGCAAGATTTGAGCATCCATTTACCCAACGTTTTCTCCAGCACAAAGCATTCCCACTTGCCTGCCTCCTGGCAAGATTTGTATCAGAATTTTGGTGCTGGGCCAACTACGCTAGGGTTGGTGAATCAGCACAGCAATACAGCATCAAAAGACCGTGGTTGCACTAGGATTGGTTTCCAGGCAATGTAGGAAGCTGGCTCTGCACATGCTATACCAAAGAGATATGGTGGGCACAGAGTCCAGCAAGTCCTCAGAGATATTGCAGAGGCTAAAGTAGAATACACCCTATTCTGTTTGTGGTAGTGTGGTTGAGCAGACAGGCTTTCAGATGGTAGTGTAAGCAACTGTGTACACACTAGGGCAAGAATGATGTCACAACCTCAAAGAATGCATTCAGACCAACTGTTTGCCCTACTGAATGAGAACATGAAATGAAGCAGTGCGCTTGAGGTGCATCTATGGGAACCTCCCGTTACACCCCTGTTTCAGGTCCACCCCTCCCTTGGGTTAAACGGTAGATGCACACTGGGCATCCATGAAAGGGCAGGATACCGCCCCAACACCGGGGGACATACTAACAATTGTCCGGGTTTGGGGAGGGCTAGGCCTCAAGCCCCTGCACGAGCGATGCGATGCACTGGTATGATCTGGCAAAACCCCCTACTCCCCGCTAGTAATGACAAGTAATTATCATCCCAGGGGGTCATATTTCTTGCCGGTGCTGTACTCCCATACAAATGGAGGTAAGCGGGAAAAGATCATTGTATTGCATTGGCCACAAAGAATAACTTATTAACAAACATACTCTTGGCCTTGTGGGTGAGCAACAAAATGCTTACCAGAGAATCCTGAATTCAGGGCCTAGACAATGAGGGGTAAATACAGGGTACAGCCAACCCAATCAGAAGGCACAAATTGGCTCAGAGGGTACCAAAAGGACATCACACGGAACTGTGGCTGAAGAAGAGAACAGTGTTCACAACTTTCGGGGAGGCCATCAAACATTCCTACAGAAGGGTAAATAAAGCCATGTGCAAGCCCACCAAGCAGAAGGGCTTGGCTCAACTCAAATTCAAAATCAAAATAAGAAGGGCCAGGTAGATTAGGCGTGGCCTCATTAGTGCAAACACCACTTGGAACCCCGATAGGGATGGGGCATACCTGCCAGAGTATATAAGGAATAGATGAACTAGAAGGACTGGTAACTGCAAGTTGAGGAGATTATGGAGCCTGCAATGGTGGGGGGGCCCTGGATATGACGGTGGCCACATCCAGGGTGTTGGCAGAATTACAGGGCAATCCGGAGGCTGATTGGTAGATAGGGGTACCGTCTTCAGGAGCACAACAGGGGAGTCCTATGCCAAGCCCCAGGAGTCTTTAGGGCAGTACCCTGGATAAAAACGTTGGCGCCCCACTAGTCCTTCAGGTGGTTGTGAGCCTGAGCAACCGGGGGCTTGCCTAGCAACGCTCCGCCCCTAAAAAGGCGTGAGTAAGGTCATGGACTGGGGGTCCACGGTAATTAACGGGGAAAAATCACCCAGGTAGATGGTAGCACCTACTGGTTTGGCCTAGGTGCAGTTTGGCTCATCAGGCGGGCAGGGCAGCTTAGATCAGTCACCGCTGCCTGACCCTTGGATCGCCTGTAAGTTAACCCACCACATTGGCATACTTCTTGTACGAAATAAACCTGCAGCAAACTGTTCTTTCAACAAACCTGCCTTTGTGTATTATTTGTTGCAGTGCATGTTATGTTCATCATGCGTGGGGAGGGTTGCCTATATCGGCACTAGGGTTAGTGCAGCCAACCTCATTCCTTCAGTTGTTAAAAGGTAAAGGTACATTTCTTTCCTCCTCACACAGTAGCATGTGTCCAGAGTGGTGCAGGAGGCAGTAACGTCAGCTTCAGACTGATGTCACCATGGCAGACCTCCATTTTATTTAACATGGCATTAGCGCCTGCCTGGAGAAGTGCTCCGGCAATATATGTCTGGCTCGTGTAACAGAGAGATACCAGAGCACAGGGCCTGAGTACTAACAGTCCCTCAGAAGAGCAGTTTCAAGTGCCTTGCATCCACCTCGAAGAACAGTTTCAAGAGCTGTGCAACCACCTTGAAGAGCAGTTTCAAGTGCCTTGCACCCACCTCGAAGAGCAGTTTCAAGTGCCTTGCATCCACCTCGAAGAACAGTTTCAAGAGCTGTGCAACCACCTTGAAGAGCAGTTTCAAGTGCCTTGCATTCACCTCGAAGAGCAGTTTCAAGTGCCTTGCATCCACCTCGAAGAACAGTTTCAAGTGCCTTGCATCCATCTCGAAGAACAGTTTCAAGTGCCTTGCATCCATCTCGAAGAGCAGTTTCAAGAGTTGTGCATCCATCTCGAAGAGCAGTTTCAAGAACTGTGCAACCACCTCGAAGAGCAGTTGAAAGAGCTGTGCGGCCATCTCCAATCAATAACTTCTTTCATAAATATAGCCATACCACCTGCACCTAGAACCCCCCCTGCATACAGCAGCACACCTTCCATTAAAACACAGCATCAGAGTTTACTGCCTCTTCCAACTTCGCCCAGCTCCTCTACTCACCCCACCGTGCGCCCTGATCAAATGAATGCTTGCAGCGGGCACATTTTCCCACTTCTCCATGCTTCACTTAACTACGGGGCATATTAACAAGGGCCAGCGATAATTATCGCTGGCCCCACATAGCGATAGAAATATTATCGCCGGCTATCGCTGAAAATTATCGCCATGATCACGCTATATTAACAATGCATAGCGCTATGGCGATAATATTTCAGCGATAGCGGTGTTTGCCATGGAACATCGCTGGTTTTCCAGCGATGTTCCATGGAAAACAGCGATAACATTGCTGATACGACCCTGTGGTCGCATCAGCATAATCCACCTACCATTGTTAGTATGCCTTAGTCTGGAATTTAACAGACGTTAAATTCCAGCGTTAAGGCTGAGGTAGCGCGATTTTTTATATCGCTGCACCTCCTTGTTAATATCGCGAAGCTGCCTTCGCGATATTTTCATGTGCTGTTTTCACAGCCACGCCTTCTTTGCATCTAATTAGCGATGCGAGGCGAGGCTGTGATAAAACGGGCTCTACATCAAGGAAACACGCGCCAGCGTGTCCTTGATGATATAGCGATATAATTATCGCCGCTTATCGCCCGAAAACGGACGCAAAGCGGCGATAATTATATCGCCAGCCCTTGCTAATATGCCCCTACGTTTCTAAAAGCCTTGCAGAAGTTTGGCCAAGTTCCTTCTGTCGAAACTTTGACACATTCCTTCATTCTTCTGGCAGGAATAATGGTGCGGAAATTCTGCCACCAGTGTATATGAAACATGTGTTTGCAATATTTACCAGGTGCAATACTTCATCATTGCAAATTTTGCATCTTTGAAATAGGGATAGTGCCATAAAAAATGTGTTTTTCCCCCAGTGTGAATCTCAAATGTTTTTCACTAAACAAATTCCACCTAGCTTTGCCTGGCCCTGTTCTGTGGTACGGGTGACTGGTGGGTCTCATTCTATGCGCCATGGGATTTTCAAGCAAAGAGGAATTTCACAAACAGGAGCTGGCGTTCAAATGCTTATTCCAAGGTGTGCAAAACCTATTGCAAACCTTGGTGTGGTAGTACCGCACCTGGCAAACGCTGCTAATGTGGGGAATTACAGGAATGGGTATTACAGCCTTACTACAAGAGCTGCACTTCATAACAGGTGACAACATGGTGCTCTCCTTAATTTCCCTCATTTCGAGCTGCAAAACAGGCGTAGTTCTTGCAGGGTACAAATGTGGAATTCCAACACCTGTTGCCGCCTGAATGCTGATTTGGGTGCAGGTGGGACTTTTGATGAGACCCTTAGAATGGGATGCAATGACCAGACAGGACATCAAGGAATTCTACATGGACACGGGTCGTTGTGCATTACTAACAGCATCAATCAGAAGCAACTACATGTCTGCCTGGAAGAAGGAATTGTTGAAGTCTTTACTCCAGGACAGACCCAACAAGTGGCAGTCGGCCTCTTGCGGCCAGCATCACCTGCTTCACCTGCAGCATTAGCCCACCCTCTTCTCGCCTGCTCCATACTCTTCAAAACATGAGAGGTGCTGATTGGAGTGCAGCGCATTGTATTGTATTGCAGCAGGGCAGATTAAAGTGGGACAGATTGTTTTGGACTGGAGTGGGCAGCAGTCGAAGTGCATCAAACAAAAGTATGGGAACTGTGATGCTTCATGCAAAGGGGCGGGGTCAGTGTGTGTGGGGCAGGGTCAAAGGTGTGGCTAAAAAAACTAAATCTTCTGTATGTTTTGTTGGTCTTTCACCGTCAGGTAGCTACATATAAAATAATGCGCCGCTTAAATGAAAAAAGTTTTTACCCAGTGGGAAATGCACTATATAGTACATTATGAAACCTTTATTAGTTAATGCAGTTAATGCACTGCAAAAATTTGCGTGTAACCAGAGAGCCACAGAATAAAATCTTGGTTGGTGCAGGGGAGAATAGTGACTTGTGTATTTATAGTGCTACGAGGTCACAGCCTGTGACAGAAAGCACTGTGAATATTTAAGTAAATATTATAAACTTGCATTACACACAGTGTAAGATAGACTGTTACAAAATGCGCAAAAAGGTTTAAGAAAATATAATGCTCCCAAAATATACATTTTAGTAATACCCAGACTGTGCATAATGCACTTCTTTTTACATAACTCTCCATTCAAAACCTTGTCAAGGGTGGTACATACTATAGAAATACAATTACAATTTAAAGAACGTACTTCACAGTTCAGTTGTTAACTCTTTGCACTACCACTCAAAAAGAATACATCTTTATCATCACTAAGCTGCGAGTGATTTGATAAATTAAAGCCAGTACTGGCTTGCAAGTATACTATACATTTGCAGATTACCCTTTGCATTTTCAGATTAACTCGTTGAGTACATTCGCATTTCTTTGCGACAAGGAGGCATCCTGGCAGGAAGGCTTGTTTACCTGTCTGTCTCCCCGTCTTCAGTTTCACAGCACAGAAGACTCCGAGAATGACACTTCAGCTGAGGCATTTAAACTATCGGAATTAACAGTCCCGGGACGGTTGTCTTTTTACAAAAGGTAAGGAAACGGTTTTTCATAAAGCAAAAAAGTATGGGCACGTCTTGCCCCTCCGATCCTGCCCACTTCGACCTCAGGGAGTGGGGCGGATTATTTTAGATTGGAGTGGGGCAAATTATTTTGGATTAGAGTGGGGCAGATTAGAGCGCAGAAGATTGGTGTGGGGCAACTTGTTTTGGATTGGAGTTTGGCAAATTGGCGGCAGGGGTGGAGGAGGGAAAAGAAACAGGGACAGAGTGGGTGGGAGAAGAAACAAAGTGGACAGGGGGTGGATGGGATTCAAAGCAGCAAATGGATGGGTAGGAGGGAAAAGAAGCAGCATGGACTTAGGGAAAAGAAGCAGCATGGATTTAGGGAAAAGAAGCAGCAGGGATTTAGGGAAAAGAAGCAGCATGGATTTAGGGAAAAGAAGCAGCATGGACTTAGGGAAAAGAAGCAGCATGGACTTATGGAAAAGAAGCAGCAGGGACTTAGGGAAAAGAAGCAGCATGGACTTAGGGAAAAGAAGCAGCATGGACTTAGGGAAAAGAAGCAGCATGGACTTAGGGAAAAGAAGCAGCATGGACTTAGGGAAAAGAAGCAGCATGGACTTAGGGAAAAGAAGCAACATGGACTTAGGGAAAAGAAGGAACATGGACGGGAGGCCGAAGTTTGAATCACTTATAGCTACACCCCTGCTTATGTAGCAACACACGGGTGGAGTAGAGATAAATGGATGATCCAGGAAACCTTGCGTTACACAGGCAGCTGCACGCGCTGAATGCTTGTAGATCATGAGTTCAAATACTATTAAAACTGATCCACTACAGTCTTCTCCTGCTTTTCAAATGTCATAAGAGCGGAATAAAGCATTGTTGTCATTGTTTAAAGATGCTAGCTGAAATAAACAACCACTTCATGTAGCAGGCTGGCTCAGGGAGCTGATCCCCACATGCAACAGGGTGGCTCAGTGAGCTGATCGCCTTCACTGAAGTACGCAGTTTAAGGCAGGTTGTAAAGTTTGAATCTCGGAAAGGAAGATACAAACTTCTGTCCACTGGTGGCCCTCGCAGGGCAGCACTGCTGCAAGAAATAGTACCTGAATTATAACGCAACCTTAATAGAAAGTGTTAAAGAGCCGAACGTGATGTGCCTGTGGGTAGAAAGCGAACAGCATCTGGAAGTTTCAGACAAAGGCCCTTAGAGGCTGCAGATGTAGTGAGGTTCGGTCTTTATTTTGGTGTGCGGCTAAGTGGATCGAACCTACCCCTTTACGTACAGTTCCTTGCAGAGGAGCCATTCACAGCAGCAGATGGCTGACCAGCACTACAAGTACTGCATACTACAGGGGCAGCGGCGGGAGTTGTGCACTGCGAACGAAGATGGTGAGGGCAGGAAATGGGCTGATGGGCATAGATGGCCGGGGCCACTTGAAAACCTACCTGAACTTGGACGCAAGGAGTGCTGCGGTCATCATGACTCGGATGCCGTTGGGTACCGATTTTTTTAAACTAATTCTCTGTGCACCCACCAAGTCAGCCACAGTTTGTATCTTGTCAAAGATATGAGAGAAGTTAGAGGTGGACCCCAGTATCCTTTGGGGCTCAGCGACAATGTTTGAATGATGGTAATAGCAAACGGGAAATTTGCAAGGAGTGACTATTAGCCCCTTTACAACAGCCAATCAAGTACAAGTGGTGCTAACATATTTGTCAGTGTTTTGTAAGGGCATTATGTGCTGCCCAATTTCCCCAAAAAACAATGCGTATAGGGCTATAATTATTCAATCAATACATTTTTATATTAGATTTCGTTCAGATAAACATCCAAGAATACGGCCATGCCATGGATCTGTATGCAACCTGGGCCGATTGGCTCTAGGGAGTGGTCCTGCACATGGGGCCAGATGTACGACCCTTCCAAATTTGCGACTCGCAAATTGCTTGTTTTTGCTAGAACAATTTGTGACTCACAAAATGGAATTTACAACAATGTCTCAGACACTGTTTGCATTCCTAGGGTCAAAAATTGCCTGCCTCATTAATATTCATGAGGCAGGTGCAATTTGCGACCCCATTGGGAATGGCTAGCACTCCCAGGGATGGTGGCCTGCTGGGGTCAGCAGACCACCATGTCTGTGACTGCTTTTTAACAAAAGCAGTATTTTTTTTTTTGATGCAGCTCGTTTTCCTTAATGTAAAACGGGATGCATTTAAAAAAGAAAAAATGAAACATTTCTGTTTTATTTTTTAAGAGCAGGCTGTGGTCGGTGGGACCACTGACTGCTCTTAAAAATATTTTTGCAGCCTGTCACAAAGGGGAAGGGGTCCCCAGGGGACCCCTTCCCATTTGCGAGTGGCTTACCACCTACTTGAAGTAGGTTGTAAACTGCAGGTGTTTTGCGACTGCAGTTGCGGCCGCAAACCAATTGTACATTGAAGTGCATCTCGCTATTAGGAAGGGACGCCCTTGGCACGCCCCTTCCTAATACTGAGTCGCAAATCCTATTTTGCGAGTCGGTAATAGGTTACCGACTCGCAAAATAGGGTTTGTACATAAGCGGGCAGACCTATTTTGCGGTCGCAAACGGGCCAATTTCCCGTTTGTGACTGCAAAAAATGGTTGTACATCTGGCACATGGTTTGTATAGCTAGCTGCTTGAATCCAATAGAGGTCAAACAAGCGCTTGATCAAAAATATGAATGGTTGGCCGAAAAGAACCTCAATGTTGCTTAAAGGAAATGTATCTGGCATCAGTCAATATCACGTGAAAAACTGAAATCTCTGACCTGTGCTAATTAGCATGTAGCTGCTGAATCCGACACCCACTAAACTGGTGCTCGTGTAAAGTGCTCCAATACCTTCGGGTTGAGTTCACAGAATGTGGGAAACTTGTTTACAATTAAAAGAGGGAGCTTTAACCAAGCCAGCTGCAGCAGCCAGGGGAAGGAGGAGAACAAAGAAAGCCCAATGAATAGAGAAATATTATCATCCGCAGGGGCAGGCAAAACCAGGCATGAGATCACCTCTAGGAACCGGCTTTAACTAGAGGTGCCCGGCTTTTGCACAAGCATGCATGGTGCAATGGGACGAGCTTGTCTGTGCATGATAAGGAGCAGGGCTGCAGCAAGACACCCACCTGCATTTTCTGCAAGCCTCCTTCCTGTGGTCTAGGCTTCCAGAGGACTGCATCCATCAGGGATCCATGCTTGGTCTAGGATGCAGCCTTACGAAAGGCTGTGTATACTTTCCACAAAGAGGCTTTTGGAGCTGGAAACAGTGAGCGCGACCAAGATCGAGTGTGAGGGGGGAGATAAAAACAATTTCTAAACAAGCTGATTTAACAAGCAGCATTGAGGGAAGGGGCAGTGTGAAGGATGAAGTAGCGATTTGACCTAGGTCTTTCAGTCAATATCAATCAATCAGGGGAATTGTAAGCGTGCTTCTCACCAGTGAGGGTCTCAAGGCGCTGGGGGGAGGGGCAGCTCTGTTCAGTCGAAGAGCCAGGTCTTGAGTGTTTTCCTGAAGATGTTCAGGGAGGGGGCACGTCTGATATTGATCGGGAGCTCGTTCCAGGTCTTGGCCACAATGTAGGAGAAGGCTCTTCCACCTGTTCTGGCTCTGCGTATGCGTGGGGTTTCGGCGAGGTCGGCGGATTGAAGGTTTCTTTTGGGTGCGTGGAAGGATATTCTCTCGTTGAGATATTGGGGTCCGGTGTTGTGGAGGCATTTGTAGGTGTGGGTGAGTATCTTGAAAGTTACTCTCTTCTCAACAGGGAGCCAGTGGAGGTTCCGCAGGTGTTGGGTGATGTGTTCGTGTCGAGGGATGCCGAGGACGGGTCTGGCTGCGGTGTTCTGTATGATCTGGAGTTTGCGGACCAGAGACTTGTTGATCCCGGCGTAGAGGGCATTTCCATAGTCCAGTCTGCTGGTTATGAGTGTGTGGGTGACCGTCTCCTTTGATTCGGGGGGATCCATTTGAAGGTCTTTTGGAGTATGCGGAGGGTGTTGAAGCAGCTGGAGGCGACGCCGTTGACCTGACGGGTCATGGAGAGGGAGGAGTTGAGTATGATTCCGAGGTTTTGGGCGTGGTCCATGGGGGTGGGAGGGCTGTGGGCCACCAGGTGTTGTCCCATGCAGAGGGGGAGGGTCCGAGCATGAGGACCTCTGTCTTATCCGAGTTGAGTTTCAGGCAGCTGCTGCTCATCCAGGATGCAACTTCCTTCATTCCTTCCTGGAAGTTGAGCCTGGTGTTGATGGGGTCCTTGGTGAGGGAGAGGATGAGCTGTGTGTCGTCAGCGTAGGATACTATGCTGAGTCCATGCTGTCTGACGATGGTGGCAAGGGGGGCCATGTAGATGTTGAAGAGCGTGGGGCTGAGCGATGATCCTTGGGGGACTCTGCAGCTGATTTCCGTGGGTTCGGAGAGGAAGGGTGGCAGTCTGATTCTCTGGGTTCTGCCGGTGAGGAAGGAGCGGATCCAGTTGAGGGCGGTTCCCCGTATGCTGGCGTTGTGGAGTCTGGCGGTGAGTGTGCGGTGGGAGACAGTGTTGAACACTGCAGAGAGGTCGAGTAGGATTAGGGCCACGGAGGGTCCCTGTTCGATGAGGGTGCGGATGTCGTCTGTGGCGGCAAGTAGAGCGGTCTCGGTGCTGTGGTTGCTGCGGAATCCGGATTGGGTTGGGTCGAGGATTGAGTTTTCTTCAATGAATTTTGTTAGCTGGGCATTGACGGTTTTCTCAGTGACTTTGGCCGCGAAGGGGAGGAGGGAGATGGGTCGGTAGTTCTTGAGGTCCGTGGGATCTGCTGAGGGCTTCTTGAGCAGGGGTCTACTTCTGCGCGTTTCCAGTCGTCGGGAAAGATGCCGGTCTTGAAGGTGGCGTTGATGGTGCGTTGTAGTTCTGGAGCGATGGCGGTAGCGGCTCTGTGGAAGATGTGCGGTGGGCAGAGGTCCGTGGGGGGTCCTGAGTGGATGGCTTTCATGGTCGCAGTGGTCTCTTCGCTGGTGACTGGGGTCCAGGAGGAGATGGTGGGCTGGCTGGCATTGCTGGAGAAGGAAATTGTTTGGGAGACAAGTGTCTGGTCGTTGAAGTTGTTGTAGAGGCCCTCGATTTTCAGATGGAAATAGGATCCGAGTTTGTTGCAGAAGTCCTGGGAAGGGGTGATGTCCGTGGTTTCGCTGGGGGGTTGGTGAATTCCTGAATGACGTTGAAGAGTTCCTTGGCGTTGCTGTAGTCGGCAAGGATCTTGTTTTGGATGAAGGTCCTTTTGGTGGATCTGATGCGTTGGTGGTGTTCCGTCATGGCGTTCTTGTAGGTGGTGTGATCTTCTGATGTTTTGCTGTTTCTCCAGTTCTTCTCGAGACATCTTCAGGTGCGTCTGGATTCTTGGAGGTTGGCGGTGAACCAGGTGGCCTTCCTGGGGCGCTGTCTGTCGGGGTTGCATGGGGTGCGAGCTCGTGTGCGCAGTTGGAGATCCATCTGTGGAGTTCTTTGGCTGCGAGGTTGGCGTCGGTCGAGGTGGTGGGGGTGTCGCGGTTGAGGGTTGAGTTGAATTGCTCCTCCCTGGCTTTGCTCCAGTTCCTTAATGGAGGGCACGGTGCCGGTTTGGGCGGCGTGGGATTGTCGACGTGGAAGTGTACGCAGAGGTGGTCCGTCCATGGGGGTTGATGGTATGGCTGAAGTGGATGTTGTTACCTCCTGCGAAGATGGGGTCGAGGGTGTGTCCGGCTGTGTGGGTGGGTGTGGTGACAAGCTGTTTCAGTCCGATGTTGGCGAGGTTATCCAGGAGGGTGGGGCAGCTGGGGTTGCTGGGGTTGTCGAGGTGGAAGTTCAGGTCTCCGATGAGTATGGAGGCGATGGCGTGGGGTGCGAAGAGGTCGGTGATGGTAGTGGTGAACAAAGCGTGGGGTCCAGGGGGTCTGTAGGTGAGGGTGCCACGGAGTGTGGTTCTAGGGCTGGTCTGGATCTGGAAGTGAAGGTGTTCGGTGGTGGAGAAGGAGTTGCTAGTGGTGGAGGTGGAGAGTCGGAGGGAGCTCTTGTGTGCGATGGCGAGTCCTCCTCCTGGGCGGGGGGGGGCGGTCCTTCCTCTGGATCTTGTATCCATCAGGGATGGCGGTGGTGAAGTTGAGGGCGGAGGAGGCATTGGTCCAGGTTTCTGTAAAGAAGGCGATGTCTGGGGAGAGGGTGTCGAGGAGGCCCTAGATTTCTACGGCATGTCTGTGTAGGGAGCGACCGTTGAGGAGGATGCACTTCAGGGCCTCGGTGGTGTTGGCGTTCGGTGTGGGGGTGGGGGCTGTGGGGGTGCAGACGGTGGTGAAGGTATGTCTCAGTGACAGCAGGAGAGCTGTCCGTGGGTGGTGTTCGGCGTGGACAGTTGGCAGTTGTTGCTCTTTCCGGGGTTGAGTGCGAGGAGGGCAGCTGAGTCGTAGCGGTGGCTGGTCAGAGATTCAGGGTCCCTGGCGCTGGTCGCAGACAGGTTGTGGACGGGCGCAGATGGGCTTGCCTTTGGCACGCCTTATGTGCGCCAGCGGCGCCCCGCTTCGCCCGGCCGCGCAGCGGCCGCCTTTAAAAATGGGAGGGGGAAGGGAAGCGGAGCTGGGAGGCAGGAACGGCAGGAGGGGAGGGGCTGTGGGGGCAGCAGCGGCGGGAACAGGACCGAGAACCATAAAAACGCAGGGCACAGGCACAACCCCGAGAGAAGGGGCAAAACGATAAAATAACACAATTTAAACAGCAGGGAGGCAAAACGAACAGTAGCACAATAGCACA
Organism: Calotriton arnoldi; assembly: GCA_963921515.1. Lineage (NCBI taxonomy): Eukaryota > Metazoa > Chordata > Amphibia > Caudata > Salamandridae > Calotriton > Calotriton arnoldi. Next base: position 105,099 of record CAWUFW010020360.1, read on the forward strand.
ATTTAAACGGATTCACAACTCACAACAATGCAAGGGCAGAGGTCATGGGCACAACACGCGACGGCAGACAGCAGGCCTCGAACACCTACTGGCGAGGTGTAGGTGGCAGTGGCAGACCAGCGGAGCTGCAGGAGTAGAGAGCAGGGGCCCTGGCCAGGAGGTCAGAGGTCCTGCTCAGGCACCTCTCGCAGCGGCCGCCATTAAATAGGGGAGGCTGTAGGGAAGCGGAGCTGGCAGGCTGGAGGCGGGAGCAGAAACGGCAGGGGGGGGAGGGGCCGCGGGGGCAGCAGTGGCGGAAACGGGACAGAGGACCAGAAAAACGCAGGGCACAGGCACAACCCCGAGAGAAGGGGCAATACTAAACAATAACACAATTTAAAACAACAGGGAGGCAAAACGAACAGTAGCACAATAGCACAATTTAAACGGATTCACAACTCACAAGAATGCACAACAATGCAAGGGCAGAGGTCATGGGCACAATACGCGATGGCAGACAGCGGGCCTCGAACACCTACAGGTGAGGTGTAGGCGGCAGTGGCAGACCAGCGGAGCTGCAGGGGTAGAGAGCAGGGGCCCTGGCCAGGAGGTCACAGGTCCTGAATGCACAGCAAGCACGTGTGCTCGTGTTAGGTGTTCTTTCAAAAAGAAAGAAGTAGTTCCTGAAAGATCCTCAAATGAAAGCAGTGGAGGGATAGTTTAACTGGTCCCTGCTCTCGGTGAGGGCTAAACCCAGGAAGAGGCATGACAAATGCATGCCATGGACTAATGGGGAGAAAAAATATGAGAGTGATGATGTAGCCAGCAAATGGGAAGCCTGTGGGCGGGCTGAAGCCCACAAAGTATATACAGCATGTCTCGAAGAGACAGCGCAAGTGCTGTCTAGCCAAGACCTAAAAATAGAGCAAAATGTAATAATTAAGACCAAAGCGACAACAATCAGTAGAACTAGAGTTATTAATTTTTTAAGGTTTACGTGTAAAATAGCACCAAAAGCACAAACGCCAACTACAGCCATCTGGTGGGGCAATACCGGGAGAAAGTCACAAGTTGAAGCCACCAGTGATGGTGAGCGGGTCGGATACAGGGACCAGGTTAGTCCCGCTGAAAAGTTGCCTTCTCAGTCCAGTGCAAAGAGTCCAGTTCATGGTGGAGGGAGCCACAAGGTGCAGGGAAGCATTACAGTCATCGCTGTAGCACGAAGTGCATGCCGGGCGTCACGGATGGTCGCTGCTGTAGTGTGAAGATCCTTTTGTCTATACAAGCGGTCAGGCCATAGCTCTGTGGTGGCACTCCCTGTGAGTGGTCGATGTTGTAGCACGTAGGGTCAGGCTGTCGGAACTTAATGTTGCTGGGCTGTGCAGGTGACAAGGATTCATGCAAAAAGAACAATTGATGGACAGAATGCAAAACAATGTCATACATTCACCCCAGTACAGAGATCTGGGCCTAAATCCATTGTTTTTTTGTTTCCCATGCCATTCCAGTTTGAACCCAGCCATATGCAAATCAGTCTTGACCCTGGGTCCAATGGGAACAGTCCAGCCCGAACTGCTAGGCCATGTCCTCCCTGGACTGGAGACAAGCATCCTAGAACCGGTTTCGGGGTTTCACCCCTCATCAGCCAGGATAGCTTGACTCCAGTGGCATGAAGAGCACGGGACCCACGTCTGGGCATACCCGTCCCACGTGGGGTGACAAATGAAAAAAGAACAATTCAAATGCAAAAAGAACAATTGATGGACGGAATGCAGAACAATGGCATACATTCACCCAACTACAAAGATCTGGGACTAAATCCATCGTTTTTTTGCTCCCCATGCTATTCCAGTTTGAACCCAGCCATATGGAAATCAGTCTTGACCCTGCGCCCAATGGGAACAGTCCAGCCCGAACTGCCAGGTCAGGTCCTCCCTGGACTGGAGACAAGCATCCTAGAACCGGTTTCAGGGTTTCACCCCTCATCAGCCAGGATAGCTTGACTCCAGTGGCATGGAGAGCACGGGACCCACGTCTGGGCATACCCATCCCACTCGGGGTGACAAATGCAAAAAGAACAATTGATGGACAGAATGCAGAACAATGTCATACATTCACCCCAGTACAGAGATCTGGGCCTAAATCCATCGGTTTTTTTTGCTCCCCATGCCTTTCTAGTTTGAACCCAGCCATGTACAAATGAGTCTTGACCCTGCGCCCAATGGGAACAGTCCAGCCCGAACTGTCTGGCCAGGTCCTCCCTGGACTGGAGACAAGCATCCTAGGACCGGTCTCAGAGTTTCACCCCTCATCAGCCAGGATAGCTTGACTCCAGTGGCATGGAGAGCATGGGACCCACGTCTGGGCATACCTGTGTCACTCGGGGTGACAAATGCAAAAAGAACAATTGATGGACAGAATGCAGAACAATGTCATACCTACATACATAATGCTTTATTCGATCTTTAAGACAAACAAAGATCATAAAAGCACAATACATCAATAATAAGATATAAAATTCATCGAATATTATAGGTAAAAATCCTTAAAATTCCAGATTCATCTCAATATTGCTAAAAAAGGCTAAGAAATTTTCCTTTTCTTCATAAAAGCCCAGAGGAAGTTAGCTACTACAAAGCTAATAAACGGATTGCCGAGTTTTTTAAGAAATCTGAGGGCCACTCTACATTGTCTAAAATTATAGGGGCCGATTCACAGAACTAATCTGAGATAAAAACCTAAACTTACTACTTTTGGTATTCACAGAAGGCATTTAGTAGTAGTAAAGTTAGGAGTCCTAACTTTACTACTACTAAATGCCTACTGTGAATACCAAAAGTAGTAAGTTTAGGATTTTATCTCAGTTTGGTAGTAGTAAAGTTAGGAGTCCAAACTTTACTACTACTAAATGCCTTCTGTGAATACCAAAAGTAATAAGTTTAGGATTTTATCTCAGATTAGTTCTGTAAATCGGCCCCTCAATGTCTCAAAGCCGGTGATAAATATCTGGCTCTGTCCGCTTTGTACAGTTTACAGAATAGGATGATATGAAGGTCTGATTGATCCGAAACTCCATCACATGGGCAAGCGGTCAAGTCACAAAACTTGTACTTCCCTGCCGGATAGCCCACCATCAGAGGAAACAGGTTCATACGGAATCTTACTAGGATGAATCTGTGCTGTAGGTTCTGTATTTTCTATAGATAGCAATAATCGCCCTCTGCTAAAGTCGGGAGGTTTGTATATATCTTAACTGATGACTTAGCTTTATTTTCCTCTATACGTTCTTGCACCAACTTAGCAAATAAAATTCTTTTAAAACTTTCTTAGACATTTGGAGGCATTCACTAGGGTTTCTGTACAGATCCTCCAGACCCAGAGTACCCAGGGTCGACCTTACATAATTCAACCATCTTATTTTGTGCACATTATCAAGCTCAAGGCAATCCTTTAAAATAAGTTGGGTTAAGAATAGCGTGCCCTTCCTCCAAATTGAATGCCATAAAACCAAAGGGGCTAACCTTACCAAGTCAGTAATGTAGGGGAAATCCAATTCCAGGTGGCAAATAAAATTGGAGCATGATGCCGGGAGAGAAATCAGCCACTTCAGAAATATATCCTCGGTAACCTGCAGCTGTTCATTTGAGACGTACCCCACACCCCTGCTCTGTAAGTAGTTGCCGGAACTGTTTTAGCCCTATAAATGCTTTTTATGACCTTTATGGGTTTTGTTCTTAACAAATTTATTAATAGCTGGCATGCTACTCTCCATCGCTAGCACCCTATTTTTAACCATGTGGGCCCAGGTATGACATTTATCAAACATGACTCCCAAGTAAGGGAAAGAATCTACTACTTCTAATTTACGAGCCCCTGGGTGAAAAGATGGTATGTTCCAACGCCCTGTGGGGTTTGCTATCAAAATGAATGATTTCGATTTATTGACCCTTAAATCAAGGGAGGTCATGAAGGGACATAGGCTGTTAGCATATGTTGCAGGGCTCTACCTGTTCTGGCCACCAGAACAGTGTCGTCTGCATATGCGAGCAGTGGCAGAGTTAGGGACCCAAATTTCGGGATGTCCGGAGTCGTACCCGCCAAAGCTTCCTCCACTCCATTTGTGTATAATGAAAACAAAAATGGGGCGAGGACACATCCTTGCCTAACCCCCTGTAGAATTCGGACTGAGCGGGTACAAATCCCATCCTTACCATACCGCACCAAAGCGGTGGTGTTTGAGTAGATCTGTCTAATGAATGTGAGAATTGGGGGGTCCACCCCCATGGCCTCCATGATCTCCCATAGCTTGCTGTGATTTACACAGTCAAATGCGGCTAAGAGATCCATGAAGGCCATGTAGATTATTTCCCCTTTAGCCCTAGTATATTTCTCGATGACAAGGCTCAGGTCAGACACTGATTGACCGTGCCTCTTCCCCGCTGGAATCCGTATTGGGCCTGGATCAATATGTTGTTTTCGCAAGCCCATTCTTCAAGCCGATGTAATAGTAGCCGTCCCATTAAATTTGTGGTGCTATCAAGCAAAGATATGGGCCTATAGTTGCCTGGGTCACTTCTGGATCCCATTTCATAGATCGGGACAATGACGCTGGTACTCCAAGATGTTAGGGGGCCAGTCTTAGCTATGGCATTAAATACATTGTTATGTTATGTTATATAAATTTCTAACGCGCACAGATACTCCAGGGAGGGTCCCGGCGCGAGCTTGAAAAGGGTCGGAGTCAGAGTCAGCAGACAGAAGTTAAAAAAGAAAGGTTTTCAGCTTTTTTTTAAAGATCATCGGATCTTTGACGCCCCGTAAGGCCAGTGGCAGAGCATTCCATGACAATGCAGCTATCCGGGTAAAGGAGCGCCCTCCAAGCCTCTGGCGATTAAACCGCGGGGTCTGTGCCAAAAGTTGGGAGGAAGAACGCAGCTGTCTCACCGGAGAATAGAAGGCAATCCTCTTCTGCAAATAGATGGGTCCCAGACCGTGGAGGGCTTTGTGGGCAATGGATAAGATTTTAAATTTTATTCGCACCTCCACCGGGAGCCAATGCAGAGAGCGCAAGTGAGAACGCACACTGCACCTGCTGGAAAGACCCAACAGGAGTCTAGCGGCCGAGTTTGAATCACCTGTAGCTTATTCAAAAGGTAACCAGGAATGCCCGCATACAGTGCATTACCGTAATCCAAGCGGGAAAGAATTAGAGCACGGACAACAGTTTCCTTAGCAGAATTAGGCAAAAGAGGAAGAAACTTCCTCAAGATCTTCAAAATGCCAAAGCAAGTGCCGGCCAACTTCTTGACCTGCGAAGAGAAAAGCAAGTTCTCATTAAACCAGACCCCCAGATTCTTGACCGAGTCTCCCTTAAAACTCGGTAGGGAGAAACCGGAGGGCCATAGCTTCTCTCTGAAGTCGACAGGAAATTTGCCGTACAAAAGGATCTCTGATTTTTCCTCATTGCACTTAAGCTGTGCCTGAGCAAGCCAGTGAAAAACCGAAGCTAAGCAATGTTGAGCCGGGGCAACTGCGTGCTCATCCTGACCCAAGGAGAACAGCAGCTGGGTGTCATCAGCATAGGCCATCACCTTAGCCCCCAAAGCTTCCGCAAGGTAAACCAGCGGGGTAACATAGATGTTAAAGAGAAGAGGGCTAAGGGATGACCCCTGTGGAAGACCCGTGGCCACTGGTTGAGGGACTGAGGCACACGGTGGAAGCCAAACCTGCTGCGATCGACCCTCCAGGAAGGACCTTATCCAGCCCCACACGGACCCGGATACGCCGATCTCCAGGAGGCGATCAAGGAGCAAGGCATGAGGCACTGTATCGAATGCCGCCGAGAGGTCCAGCATAACCAAAGCTGCCCTTATTCTGCAATAAGGGGGCCCATAAAGCGTGATCTTCAAGAAAAAGATCCATTGGGACCCCATCTGGGCCCGGGGCTTTTGTCCTGCTACACCTTTCCAGCCCTTTAGTTAATTCCTCAACGGTAAACACAAGGGGGTCTGCGTCAGCTGGAAGAGCTAAAGACTGCTCAGCTGTACAAATTTCTCCTAACCCAAAGATTTTCTCAAAGTGGGCTACCCAGGTGTCCTCTCCCACGTGGGATTCCAAAGGTGGCTCACTGGCATCCTTAAAGTAGGGCCTGTTTACCACCCTCCAGAAATCCCTGCTATTTTTAGTCAGAGCTGACCTTTCTAATTGTTCCCAGGCCTTATCTTTCAGATCTTTTTCTCCCTGTTTCCTGGATTCTTTATATGACTTTTGAAGTAACTTTATCCTCTCTTGGTCTCTAGGGACTTCTTTCAGGGCTTCGTGGAGGGCTTTCAGTGATTGAGAGCGGGCACGATCAAACCCACGCCCAGCCAGGAGCCCTACTTGCGTTTCTGTTTCGGGTCAGGGCCTTCTTTACTGCCTCCAGTAATTCCATAAAATCACAAATGAGGAGGTCGTTGGGAAGTTTTATATCCAGACAGTTCTGTATACAATCCATGTTCGTTGTCACTATTTCGTGGATTATGTTTCCCTTGTCTACGCTAACCCATTTTAATTGGTATCCATTCCTTCTTCCTAGAGCCGGTGTCTCTATGGTTTTAATTTGTCTCTCACAAGGGAGACCTGATGCTATGGAGAAGGAAAGGATAGCATGATCACTGAAAGTGGTGAAATTTGACTCCACTTGTGTCAGTTTCCCACCAAGGGTTTCGGAGGTCAGTACGAAGTCAATAGTTGACTCGTAATCATTGCATATATAGGTCTTTGTAAACTCCCCCGAGGACTCAGTCTGACTATTCCTTATCTCCAGATTTCTAATGGAGAGTGTTCTATTCAGGCTCTGGCCTTATTCATTGTGGGTGAAATGGGTTACTGGGGCCCCTTCCGTGTCCACAATACCACAGACAGGGTTGGTGGAGTGTTTGCACAAATGTGTATTAAAATCACCCACCCACACAATGTTAAAATTCTCTCTAGTTCCTGCCTCCAATTTATCAAGCTCATTTTTCAGTTGTGTCACTACCAAAGGCATATTAGCTCCAAAGTTGTTATAAAAATATATCAGTAGCCAATCCTGTCCCCCTGTGCCTTTTAATAGCAGGAAGTGGAAAAACAGAGACACCTTAAGAAATTTCTTTAAGCTCAATGGGACGGTGTTGGATATTAACGTTAAATGACCCCCCCTTTGCTCGACCTACGCCAGCAGGAACTGCCTCTGTTTAAAAAGAGTGATACCCATCTATCGCGATTTGGCTGGTTGCCCAGGTCTCCTGTAGGCAGATATCATACTTTTACCAAGCATCCAACCAATGCATGTTGCCCACCTTCCCCTTAATACCAGCAACGTTCCAGGATGCTAATTTTATCCAGTTACCATTGACCCCTTTTGTGACCCCTATGCAAAAACCTCCTAATTTGTTATACTCTGGGAGGTTTCTATGGCTTGATCCAACATATCCATTGTGGGTAGTCAATCACAGCTGTCAAGCCCTTCTAAGGGAGCAAATCTATTTGCTATTTCCCATTTAGGGGCTCCCAAGTTACCCAAGGAATTTGCGGTTGTCTGGTGGGCACTATAGTGGTGTCTGTGCCTTCTATATGTTGGTATACAAGGGTCTAATTTCTCCTGAGCAGATGGGGCATAAAAGGTATCCAGGGACAGGGCTAAAATCTGAGTACCCGGGAGTCGAGCATCACATAGTCGACGTTTAAGAAGGGTCACCACCTGGGGTCAATAAAATTAACCACAATGCAGTCACCTTTTAAACTTGTTGGTGCTGAACCCACCCAACCAACTCTTCTTGCCATTATGACGTTATGGGCTACACCCCCGTTACTTTCTAACCCCAAGCCTCCATGCTTATTCAACCAGAACAGTGATTTATCCATAAGCTGCACTGTAGTTTCTTTCCGGTCCTCCCTCAGTTCTGGGACATTAGCTAGAACCAAGACCAGGGGGAGTGCTGCAGGAGGGAGGTCTATCAGAACGTTAGACTGTTGCCCTTCATTAGATCTCATATTAGATCGCATATCTCCCATCTGAGGAGTGGCCCTCACCCCCAATACTTCTTCCCTCTCATCCAAGCAAAGAGTATATGGTGGTATTCTATTTGACTGTAACGACCCCCGTGTGGTTGGACTTTTATGAGAGTAATGTCATATGGCCGATAGGGTCATTGTCGACATCGCTACGTTAGCATGAGCTCTGCTGCCATGATGCTGCTTATGCGCATGTGACTTTATTTTGCAAGACTCTGTTTATGCCTTTCACACGAGAACCGTGCGTTCTCGCTCTGTTCCTGGAGTTTAGTCTGAGCACGGTGAGCAAGGTCGATAAACAATACCCCTTGTTATTCTGTTCTGGTCAGTCCTAGCAACTAGACAAAACATGCTAACACAGCTGCGGCTGCTGAGAAACTCGTGCTTTGATATTATGGGGATGCATGTTGGTTTAACACACACTTGGAGAGGGACCTTTCCAGGGAGAAGAGCCATGCGGTTCCTGTGATGTAGATATATCATCTAGGCACTAAGGTATGGGGTCTGCTGACAAAGCCCAGAGATCTTCTATTATATAATAATACTACTTCTTACCAAGGGGAGGGTGGTTAGGCCTTATAGTCCTTTATCCACTGTCTTTATAAGATGACATCTCCCTTTATAATATATGGACTTGCTACAATGCTAACTGTTTTAGGTTTATGCGTTTTGCTGCTAGTAGTGGCTCGTATACTGCGTTATAGAGCACAATAGTTAAAATAAATATTTTAAACTATACCAGTGTCTCTGTCAATTCTTATTGTAGACAAGTACGAGTGAGTGAGCGAAAGGGTACGTCTCGTTACCGTGATTCCTGAGAGAGTCGGGAGTTTTGTGTTCTGGGGTGTCTAATCATTTGCATCTTCGTGATTGTTTAGGAGAGCGAGTGAGACACTATAGCTAGTCGGTCCTGGGATTGTGGGTGCTGAGCAGTAGGAAGGCTTAGCCCTCATACACTGAGGTGCCGTATTCATGCGCATAGTTCTGTGTATGTGCAGAATCCCTGCAAATGGCGCCACCAACGTTTGGTCTGGTACTTACCTGCGAGACTCCTGAGTAGTGCTTGTGCTTGTCCACAATCCCCTCACTTCTGTTTCCAGAGACGGTTGTGATGGAGTAGCCTCTTATATTTGAAATTGTATAGGTTTTTCAAGCTTGAATTCTAAAAGGTCTTTCTCTTTGTTTTGCCCAGTGTTGCGCTGCCGCTCGTAGGTTGTTTTGATATTCTTTTCATTATGGCGGTTGCCATAATGGCTCCAAACCGCACTCCAGTCACAGCTTATTTGACTCAAAATGGAGTCCCTAATGCTGGTGCTGCTCTTATTTTTGTTGTAGAGGTGGATGCAGCTCACTGCTTCAAGGTATTCCATTCTTGGGTCACCTTTTTTGGCAGTGGATGGAACTGATAATTTCTTTCACGAATATACTGCCACTGTGTTTTCGCAGAATTATCGACCTTATAGATCACTTGAAGTTCCGTTGACAGCTTGGCAACACACCATATGGTTTAATGGCGCCCTTCCACACCCTTTGACCGTGGTCCATTTAGGCCCCTTATCAATTGACGGGGCCATGTGGCCCATTTTGGCTGGGTATACCCCACATCCAAATTAGCTTAATGTTCCTGTCACCGAGCTATGCGTATTACATACAGCGTTAATACGTGTACACAGGGCTGTTATACAGCTCATGTCGTGCAACATACAGGTGGCACCACCTGGAGTTGCTGCACAACCACCGGGACACGGTGGTTTGGTTATAAGTTCCCTCATGATTAATTCAGTGATGGGCAAACATCCGCAAAATAAGGATGAACTTCCTTACTGGCTTGCTGAAAAATTTGGGCAACTCGAGCTGTTTTTCCAAATACTACTCCTGTTGAGAAACACAGGATCTTGACTATGAGCTTACCAAAAGGCCTTGTTCCTGAGTTAGCTGATTGTAACACTAGGGGTAGAGTGTTTGCAGCTGTATATTCGATGTGTTTTGGCACCCCCTCAATGACCGTTCTCCCTTCCGTGATAAAGCATGTTCAGGATGAACACAGGGCCGAAGCGGCCCTGGAGTTGGGAATGAGACTGGCGGGAGCGTTCGACATTGTTTGCGATATGATTCTTGCTAATGTGAAGGATGAAGCTGTAAGCTTACAAGTGGCTCAACGCTTGGAGGCTGTTGCTGACACAGACAAACATCGCGAATTACCAAAGATTATTGCTAAAGCTTATAAAACCTTAGGGCGCAATAGTCTGGAAATTAAGCCTTTTCCTCAAACTCAACCTCAACAAAAAGCCCAAACTGAGAAGTATGGGCTCCCGTTTTTTCCTAAAAAGAACAGGAGTAAAAAACAGAGGCAGCAAAACCAGAAGCAAGGTTCGCGTGCTGGTTCACCAACACCTGATTCTTCTGAGCGTACTTATGATTTGCGCGAACGCTCGAAAATTAAGACACCAGACAGGTTTCTAGTCCCTGATCAGCGCTCTCCTTGTTCTTTGCAGGACACATTGGACTCTCAAGTCGGTGGGGGAGAGCACCAGGATCGCAGCAAAGGCGCGACCACTCAGCAGGGACAGGATCAACCTCACCAGTTTGACATAAAAGCCAAACAAGAGGGACTGTCTCGTTTTTGACCCCCTTATCAAAAGAAGAAAGTTGTAGCTTAACTGTGAAGTATGCCTCAGACGGTGAGAACGCTGCTCCTAGATTGGACATGGGCAGTGACACTCCTCAACAGCGCAGCGGAAGTTACCATAGTGCGGGAGGCACTGCGACCCTGTCTGGAGGCGAGAGCAACTGATAAATTTATTACAGTAGAAACAGCAGATACACGAGTTGCACCCCCTGATAGACTATATGAAATAGTCCTCCAGATTGAAGGTGATATACAGGGTACAATTACTGCGGTTTTCTGGGAAAATCTCACCTCCTCGTATGACATTTTGTTGGCAGAGGCAGATTGGTTTCTGCCATTTGTTCTGGCTTCTTCTCGAGGAGAGGACGTGATACTTCCGAGTTTTTCGCGTTACGTCCCTGAGGAAGCTAAACAGTCTTACGCATCGGAATGGGCATTGGCCCTGGCTCCGGTGGTGTATCGTAATCAGGTGGGCTGGGATAGTGTTTCGCTGGCACATGAGATTCCTTTGCGATCTACACCGCAGCCCCAACCACAATATCCAATCAGACGAGAGGCTAAAACTTCCGTCTGTGACATTTTATTCCAATTGGAATATCAAGATGTAATTGAACCCTGTGTATCACCCTTGAATAATCCACTTTTTCCGATACCGAAACCAGATGGTTCATATCGCATTGTGTTGGATTATCGAAATTTAAATAGTCATGTCCGTACATTTGCAGTACAGAACACACACAGCTCTGCGTTAGTGAATAGCATTGTTCGCAAAAAATACAAAACGACACTGGGTATATCCAATGGTTTTTACAGTCACAATTTGGCTCACGAGAGCCGTGATTTGACCGCATTTAGTGCGGTCGCCAACTAAAAAAGATTTACGCGTTTGCCTATGGGCTATAAGAACAGCCCTGAGGCTTTTGCTGCGCGTGTTGTGTCTTTGTTACACAGCATAGACCCAGATGCATTCTCCTATGTTGATGATATATATCTGATGGATGACGAGCTGATTCCGCATCTAGTCCGCGTGGATCGGATCATTCTGTCGTTTGCCGACTTTGGTTATAAATTTAACTTTGCAAAATCACACATCGCTCGTTTGGCGGTGCTTTTCTTGGGCTATGAGCTCAACAATGATGGTAGGGGGTTGGCCCCACACTTTCTGGAGAAATGTGCACAATTGCAGCCTCCATCTACACTGGAAAAACTTCAATCTTTGCTGGGATTTTTGAATACATCATACATTCCGGATTATGCCCAGTGTATCAAACCGCTTTATGCATTGATACAACCCACATATTCTTCTGCCAGCTGGCTTCCAGAACATACCTCTATTCTACAATCTTTGCAGTCTGATCTGCCAGCGACTAACTTCTTGTTGACACATGATAATTCTACGAACCTGGTCATACGAATTGTACCGGGGACGGTGGGTTTCACTTATTTGATGTTCAACGAAGGCGACACAGTACATATAGCATACAAATCACATTTGTACACATCAGCGGAAATGCGATTTTCAAAAGTTGAAAGGATATTGACTGCGGTTCAAATGGCGATTCTGAAAGAGAGATCTCTAGCGCAGGGAAAACGCATTCTTATGGTTTCGCCGATACTTGCTTTAGAAGCAGTGACCAAGGCGAGTGTACCGAATTCTAAAGCTTTACATCTTTGTTGGATACAATGGGCTACTTTGACATCGGCTGATGTCACGTTTATCTTTGATCCCGCTCTGCAGACACAGGAGTTTTTAGGTCTCGCCTAGCGTCGCAGCGCATGCGCTGCTCGCTCTGCGAGATCTATTGTTGTCGGGTTGCTTTTGGAAGTGGGCTCGAAGCTCCGCCCATGCTTTTCATTGGCCAGCATCATCCTTTATGGTAAACGCTAGCCTCCAACTCAAAGTGAGGCTTTTTGGTTACCGCCCTGTCTCCCTTAGGCCCCACCCACCCGGACTGGCCTCGTCGTATGTTGCTCGTCATGCGCGCTGCGTCTCTTCACTGCTCCCTTCTCACGAGGCGGTGGGCGTGTCGGCACTTGTTTGCATTAGGCTCCTCGGCTGATCCTCCTGGGCGTTCGTCAGGTGGCTGTCCTCTCCATTGTCTGGTCTTGGCACGCCGCGGGTCCTTTTATTGCTCTGTGTTTTTAAGCCTGGTTATGCCCGCTCCCGGCCTGGAACCCGGGCCTTCGCCGCTGCCCCTGCTACCCTGCCCGGGCGTCTCCTTCACCATCCAAATTGGCCTCACCCGGGAGTTTGTCCTGCTGCCGCCCTCCTCCGACCTGGACCAAAAGGTAACGGCCGGCGGCCTCACTTCCTGTTTAGTGTCTGCTCAGCCCTGGGAGCCGGGGTCCCCCAGAGTGGACCGTTACCATACCCCTGAAGGCAGCAGGCTCATTACACTCACCAGTGCTTCTTGCTTGTTACTATGATGTTTGTATGCGCTGTACTTGCAGCCTCAGTGCTAGTAATGGCTGCCGCGTCTTTCTTTTTCCAATTCTTACTTGCGGTGCCAAAGCTCTCCCCTAACGCTTTCATTAGTCATTTACTTTTTTTAACTGGCGCGGAAAGCCTCAAACTGAAAGCCGCTGTCCTGCCATTTCTTTTCTATTTCTTTACTTTTTCATTTTTTTTTTTTTTACTTTTTCCTCTGCCGTGCTTTATTTTCTTAGCTTAGCACGGCATGTCTCCTTAGTGGTGTTTGCCTGGTTCTTCTGTTTTGGGCCAACCCCCACCCTCCCTTACTCCGTCCCCGCCTCTACATCACACACGGCGCTGCCTCTCCTCCAGTTGTAGCCAGTGCTTCTGCAGCTGCGCAAGACTAGCCTTCCCACTTTCACTCTCGCAGCCCAGCAATGCACAAGGGAGGGGGGGGGGGGAAAGGAAGGATCCCTGAACTTCCCCGGCTTAGGTAAGGAAAGCAGTCCCTAATATAACAATTCTTAAAGGGGGGGGAAATGGTGTGTGTTTGGGTAAAAATCGCTTGTTTTCAGCTGATCCTCGTTAATTGCTTGCAAACTAACAAGGATCGGCTCAAAACATAAGCACTTTCATCTTGTGTTTTCATCCGCCCCTTGCCCCTCCCCCTCTACCCCTGTCTCCTGATTTACTTTATTTTGTAATTGTCACTCCTCACACTATAAAGCGATCGAGGAAAATATGTTGCATCTTTGGCAAACAGAAGTGCAACATAGCAAAGATTGTTTATTTTCTGAGTCTAAGACCAAAGCATTTAAAACTAAAGTATGCGCTTCCTCTGTGAGTTGCACGCATCCTCACGTTTGGTAAAAAATGCAAAGTCTGCTAAGTGTGCACAATAATCACGTCCTGGTGGAGAGCCAAAGATATATTCAGATAAGAACACAATTGGTCTGCTCATGTGGTAAAATCAACACCGATATCGGTGATCCTGAAAATATATCCTGCCCAAAGAAGACCCCAGGGCACCAGAAAGTGCATATCTGGGGTCCTTTTCTATCCTGTACACAGCAGTACAACGCATGTCACTATCCCTTGCTTGCACCAGTGATCGGGATGGCTCGTAAAGCCATTCAGACCTACAATGCAATATTCTCGCATTTCTTAAAGTTAGAGGTGTTGGCGTTAAAATAACAATGTTTTTACTGTTGCTTTTTATACCAATAGCAATTGCGCGATGCAAATATATTTACAACACTGCAAATAAAAAACAAAAGTAAAAACATTGTAATTTTCAAAGTCAACAGCTCTAACTTTAACAAATGCGAGACCTATTGCATTGCAAATGCTTGTTACAGTATGAACATGTTCATCCTCCTCTGTTGTCGGAACTTCCTTTGGATCAGTACAATTGTATAATTTATACCAACGGCTCGGCTCAACCGGCCATTGGGTCCAAACATGCTTATTCAGTGGCTTGCGCTATTGTGGCTGGTTCTATTGTAAATGGTGAATTTGAGTCCTCCATTGTGCATACACAGGCACTTGGGGACTGTACGGCAGCTGTGTGCTCTAATTTTAGCTCTAGAATTCGCTGATCCAAATGTGAACACTCTTATTGTGTGCGATTTTTACTACTATGTCCAGTCTTTTAATGACAACTTATACTTTTGGTCTCAAAATAATTATCGAGACTCGAAGGGCAGCGCAATAAAACATAAAACGCTTTGGGTTCGAGTGGCGGATCTTAAAAAACGTCTACCGCTCACACAGGTTATACATACTCTTGGCCATCAGCGTGTGGGAACACATGCTGTTGGAAATTCTTTGGCTGATGAGGCAGCCAAATCTGCAGTAGCCACATGTTCCGTTGCAGCAGTTACAAGGTCCATGACTAAAATAGATAATGAAATACCGGCAGCTATAGCTGCTTCGAAGGATGGAACTGATTTCCCGCAGGGCTTCCCTTCTAAGTATTCTTATCATTTGTCACCCGAACAAGTTTCTTATGCTACTATACCGACAGTTGGGGATCGGCTGATTCCCAACATGGACAGCAGGTTTCCTTTGATCATAACCGCACACGAGGGCATGGCTTCTGCACATGCCGGAGTGTCTGCGACAGTTTCTATTTTACAGCAACGTTATTGGTGGCGTGGTTTATATAGACAAACCCATAATTATGTGCTTTCTTATGACATTTGTCAACAAATCAAACCATCTACGGTTTCACGTCTACCACAAACAAAGCTATATATATCAAATCAGCCATTTGCGTGTGTATATCTTGATCACTGAGGTCCATTGACTTCTGATACTGCATATAAATACATTTTTGTTGCAGTTGATTCGTGCACTAGATTCCTATGGGTTTGGCCACAACGCAGCGCTGACGCTCGAAATGTCATTAGAGATGTGTGTGTCTTTGTCGGGACGTTTGCCTGTGGCACCTTCTATTCTGACCAAGGTCCAGCATTCGCCTCTAAGGCGTACAAGGACGCGATGAAGTCTTTGGGGGTGCTGGTGCAGTTTTTGTCTCCATGCAGGCCTGAGGGCAATTCTATAGTGGAGCGAATGAACCGTGACTTAAAGCAATCTTTGACAGCTAGAGTCTTAGGTACTGGCAGGAACTGGCTGGCCCATTTGTATGGAGTTCAACATGCACTTAACAATCTCCCGAGAAGATCTCTGGGTAGGCGGACCCCATACAAAATGCTCTTTGGCATTAAAATGTTTGTGCCAGACCTTGATGGTCTAAAATGTTGTGGCGGCTGCCGCAACATTTGACATCAATAACCATTCTACTATGTTACAGGACCAACAAAAGACCTGAGACAGTTCTCTACAGAATAGTTACCCTCTTCCAATGAAACGGCAATGCTGATTCTGGTCGCCAGCTGGCTCCCTAAGATTGGAGATCTGGTATGAGAAAAGTTGGAGAACAAAAAAGAATTTGGTCCCTCTTATCGTGCACCAGTCCCAGTTCTTGGATTGAAGGGTACTCGTACAATGATACTACCACCTTTGCCGGGTCGCAAAGAAGACTGATATATTTCAATTGACAATGTCAAACTACACCATCTGGCCGATTCTGAATATTGTGACTCCCAGTATTTCAAGCAACGCTATTTCCCTGAATCCGATGATTTCAGCCTCTTCGACTAATGCCGGTGTCATTGAGGGTGAGATGGAGACTTCTATTGACTTTCTGCCTATTGTGCCCTCCTCCTCCTCCAACGCTGATGTCGAGTATGCTTATCCTGCGGATGAGTGCCATATTGAAGTACCGGACAGCCCTTTACATCATCAAGCTGATGTTGCACTGCCTCCGTTAATGAACGTGGGAGAAAGCGGTTATTTTGGGGACAGTACTAGCTTCTCTTATGACTCTTCCTCTTCGTCATCAACTCTGACACCTCCACCTACGCAAACCAGTATTCTCATTTCCTGGTTCAACAAGACTTACCTGGTCCCACCCTGGACCTACATCTGGCTGGTACTTATAATGATTTTCCTCTTCATGTCGATTGGGTTTGTGACAGTGTTCTTCTTGCTAATCAATGGTCATTACTTGCAGGAACGCTCTGCTGTGAAGTTGGTTGATGGAATTCTGGCTCCCCATACATCGTCCCATATCATGAAGCGTGATCAAGCCCTTGTGAACATTTCGGCTTTCCCTGTTGCTGATGGCATTGTTTTGGATAAGGTGGCATTCGAAATCCATGGTCTGATGGAAGTCCTCAACATACCATACAAAGTTTTGCGTTTCCTTAGGAGATGTGGTAACACAGGACATACATTCTGATGATTGGGATGTACAAGTGGTACATTCGTTGTTTTCAGATTTAAAGTATTATACTGCTTTTGATGCTGAAGATTTGTATTTAAATTCTGCCAATTATGCTGATTTATTCTGTTACCACCATTATGGTCATCATTTTTTGCATAAAACAAACACGTTAAGACCTGTTTTTACTTTTACGCAGTGGGAACATTGTCCAACTCCCTTAAAGAGAAGTTCCAAAAGACGTCGGAATAAGTTCACCTATTTTACTGATTACAACACGTCCAACCCTGAGTCCTATTTTTTTTAATGGAAATTACAGTCTCAATCTAAATTTATGTTGACGCACACAAAGTTAATTTATTCAAATTCATTTAGAACTAAATTAGCCTTACAGGGTTACGAACACTGGACAGATACCATTGATTTAAAATCAATTTGGGGTACCATGGCTTGGCAGGTCCAGGGAACGGAAGTTTTGCATCTTGCGTGTCTCATTCTGACTCAAATATTATTTTTAAATGACACGGTGCACCAAACTACTTGTTTTGGCTTGGCTACAGCCACAAATTTGAATATTCCATCCATTCCCTCATAGGCTGAGTATAATAATTGGTGTAAACACCCCAATCATACTATCGACAAACTATAAGCACTGTTTTGAAATGGCAGTTTAAATATCTCTGATGTTGACCCCTCAGGATGGTTGTTGTGGCAAACCAATGCCAATGCCTGTCAACTGCGTTTTCACAATGCAGCGACCAGTTTCACTCAAACTAGACCTGATCCACGTACTCAGTGGGGAAATTGTGTCAGCAATGGTTGAAACACTCTACACTGTCATCAGTAAAACAACACCTGTCTCTCTTGTCGGGCGACATTAATTTGGCTGATTTTATCTTGGGTCCAAAATCACCAAGATCAAAAAGATTTATCTATGAGGCTTATAATGAATTATGGAAACTATTGCAGATGGAAGCAGCATTCCGCCTGCGTCAAATTGATAAAGCAAATTTGGAGAAAGTTCTGGCGGTTGTCGACAATAGCATAAATACGTTGTCTTCCAGTATTTACACGTTAGATAATATTGTTTCATCTGTCATGGATATTGTTCAAAGTGATGTATCTGTGTTATACCGTGGTCAAAACCAATTACTATCTGTGATGCAATTTGCATGGACGTTGCAAACTCTCAAAATGGGTACATTGAACAATTAGAACATTAACCATTTTCCGTGGCGGAGACTGATTCAGCTGTATGGTTAATTCATGGCATTATTTCTCTGCCGTTCTATTTCAGTTTAAATCTTTCATAAAACACTTCCCGATAGGCCGCTTTGAACCCCTGGGCACTGCATTTCTTCATGAATTATGGTCCTTGCTTTTCACCTACAGATGTCAACGGGAAGATAAGGAAGTTTTCCTAACAGGGGAGGAGTGCAATTCCACAGTAGAACAATCCCTGGTTTGCAAACAAGTTAAATTGCACGGCGCTTGTAACGTGTCCGCCGCTAATCTGGCTTGTTTTTTGAAAAGTACGCCTGTCTCAGCAATAATTCCCACACTCAAATTGATTTCGAATGGCAGTTATCTTATTTTGAATAACCACGACTGCTGTGGCTTACGGGCAGGCATCCCATATATAGTAACAGTTTCACAGTGTGTTACTTGTTGTAGCAATGTGCTTTTTCCACCCCCGCATGGGATTGTAGATAGTTATCTTTGGCCTTCCATTCCGACTTGGAAACGAGATTTCAATAAACTAAGCAGACTCAAAGTGCTATTGTTTCAACATGAAGTGGCTCTCACTTCGGCTCAAGAGACCTTCGAATTGCAGGTGGCGGGAACATCTAGTGAGATTCAGTCGCTTCTGAATACGAATCTCCCACTCCATTTTGCGGAACTTATACATCAAATATTTAATGCGTCTGACACAGAAGGCCTTGCTCATTTTTTTTAACTTGTGGGATCCGGCCTTGTGACCTCTTTTCAGATGATTTCTGGAGTAATACCAGCCTTTATCCATTCTATTTTTTCCAGCGCCTTAGGAGGGTTCCCCTTAGTACTAGCGCTGGCGGCTGGCGTGCTGATACTTCTGCTCCTGTTACGCAATGGCTGCCCATCTTGTGATACTGCACAGACCCGGCCAATTGCAACTGTACCGTGACCGAATGCAACAACTTTTTGGATGCTTGCCATTAGCGACGCTTGGCGTAAGTTATGGACCAACTTTTCGCTTTGCCTACTTCACTTGCGTGCAACCTGTGTTCTACTGCCAGCGGTGCCCTTTCTATTGGGCCTTGGATTTATACCTCTCCAATACGTCATACGCAGACCCGGATTATGATCTGTTAGTGGGTCCATTACTGGCCAATGACCAGGCCTGGTTTTTTTTAAACATAATTTTATTGGTTTTGTTCAAATAAGCAATACAAGCCATTGTGTCTTCATGTGACATTTCAGAGGTCATTACGTGATACATAGTTGTTCTACCCTTAACATGGTTAGTATCGTACCCGTTTTCCCCATTATATTTAAGATCGGACAAGCTATGCATATATAATCAACTCCAATCCTATAAATGTTGTGCCGATACACATTCGTGATGGCTCCGTAATATAGTAATCCAGCCTGGGACACGATAAACTTCCCCAATTCCCCATTATCCCACCCCTCAAATGGGCTCACTCCTTACTCTTCGTCTTATGGTGCAATTGTGCAGATTTCCCTTTGGGCTATCACGTCTGAACTAATCTACTTATTAAGCAGTTACTCATTAAAGAGTGCTGTATTGTATAGTATAGTATAGTATAGAGGGACGGCACAGCATGGCCTCGGTGACCTATAAAGGAGAGAGCGGCCCTCACTACGGCCCAGGAGATTCCGACATGTCCTTGGCCTTCAGTGTTTCCAACATCTGGTCCCACTCCATGGAAATGGGGATTTTGCGCACTCCACGTAGTTCCTCCCTTCTGATAATGGCACTTTGTGCCCCTCTCCATCGGACCATCTCTGTGTGCCAGTTGTGTAACGGAGGGGGGAAAGGTGATTTCCACCTCATTGTGATAGCACGTTTCGCTATAAGGACAGCCATATCTGCAAATTTGTATTGTATTCTTTGCTTTTTCGGGCGAGGGTGTAGCCCTAGTATGCAGCTATCTGCTGTGTCCCAGACCGAGGTGCCGGTCGCATCCTGGAGTATGCCCCCTATCATCAACCAGAATCTCTTCAAGCATGGGCATTCCCATAGCATGTGGAGTATATCAGCATCCATTAACTTACACCTAGGGCAGCAGACCTGTGCATCCGAGTATATACAGTTGAGACGGTGTGGAGTAAGGTATGCCCTGTGTAGAATCATGTATTGAATATACTTAAATTTAGCATTCAGGTACACTGTTTTAGGGAACTCTATAGCATACGCCCATTCCTTATCTGTTATGTCTCTGCCGAGATCCCTCACCCATTTTTACCGGAGGGGCGCCAATGAGGTCCCAGCACGCGTTCTGACGCCTCTATACAACCAGTGGGTTAGGTGACTTCCTTCTCCCATCAAGTGAACCGCATGCACTAGTCCGTGTGTGGAGGATTCGTTCCCATTCAGGGACCAATGTTTCTTTACATAATGAACTATGGTAGTGTGCACCATAAATAGTGTATGGGGAACACCCTGGCTGCGGATGAAATTATCATGGTCAGCCAATATGCCTTCCACAAAGAGGGCACCAATTGTTGACACTCCCTCTTGTGCCCATTGTAAAATCCTTCATCTTGTAATTAGCCCTGTTGTAGTGGGTATGCCGAGAAGTGGGACATTAGGTGAATAAGGGGCAGATCGTTTAGTATATTGCAATGCCCGTCTCCAATATAGGAGGGCTGTTTTGAGCAAAGAGGGCGTCTCAGGTGGTATTTTGGAACCAGGCAGTAGTAGTGTGTGTAGCATTCCTTGATCCACTTTTTGTGTTGTATATCCAATTTCATTTAGATTGCGTCCCGCTAGTCAGTATGACATCCATTGTAGTTGGCTAGCCATGCAATACGCCCGGAAATCAGGAGCCCCTAATCCCCCCTCTTCCGGTTTTAGTTGTAGTTTTGCCTGGCTCACCCTCCTACGTCCCTTACCCCATATCAGCTCCAGGAGGAGAATGTCCAGTGTTCAAAAGACACTGGCCGGGATCAGAATCTGTATGTTAGTGAAATAATATAACAACCGTGGGAGTAACACCATCTTAGAGATGGCTATTCTACACATGACCGAGAGATGCAATGATGTCCAGAAGGAGACCTGGGCGCATTGTGATCTAATTGCTTTCAATAAATTCCCCTCTAGGAGGTCCTTAGGCGGTCTGTATATTTGTATACCCAAATACTTGAAGGTTTTTGGTGCCACCATCAAGTCTACTTGACTGAAATGGATGGGTTCTGGATCTTCTCTATATTGCATAAGCCCCGAAACATACTCAAAGTGCTCCAATATAGCAGGAATGGGAGTCAGATCTATGGTTAGGTCTTTGACGTATAATATAAGGTCATCAGCATATGCCGACACTATATGTGTTGACTCCCCTATTGGGATCCCTTTGTGTACAGCGTCCCGCCGAAGTTTAATGAGCAGGGGCTCTAACGCCAGTACAAATAGTATCGGAGACAGAGGACAGCCTTGTCTCGTACCTCTTGCTACTGGGTAGGGGCGAGAAATGTGGGAGCCAGTACGGACCCGAGCAGTAGGTGCAGTGTATAGGAGTTTGACCCACTTTATATTACCAGGGGGTATACCAAATCTTTGCATGATTGAAAACATATAGTCCCAATGCAGTGTATCAAACGCCTGCTGAAGGTCAATAGAGATACAGCCAGTCTTACAGGAGATCTTGGCAGTGGCCTCCATAACACAGTGCAGACGCCTTATATTCAGGGATGTATTGCGACCCGGGACAAAGCCACATTGATCCCCATGTATGAGTTTTGGAAGATAGGGGAGAATCCGCTGGGCCAGAATTTGACTAAGTACCTTATATTTGGTAGATAAAAGGGCGCAAGGGCGACAACTAGACATGTCACGTGGGTCTCTATTTGGCTTGGGAAATGATATGACTAGTGCTTGCATGGTAGTTAGTGGGAGGGAGTGGGCCTCCTGTGCCGAATTATATAAGCATGCGAGTTGTGGAGTGAGATTATCTGCAATGGTAGAGTAAAATTCTGCTGGTAAGCCGTCTAGGCCAGGGGTCTTATTATGCGGGAGTTCCCTAATGGCCTCTTTAATTTTGGCACTTGTGATGGGGTCGTCTAACTCCTCCTGAGCGCTTTCTGATAATTTAGGGTAGGTCAAGCCCTCCAGGAATGCTTCGATTTGTTACGGCAGTGCATTGTTTGGGGCGCCATACAACTTCTCATAGTAGTTACTGAATGCGGTATTGATGTCTACCTGGGTATACACTATAGTGCCATCTTGCAATGTCACTTCCGGTATTGATATAGGGGGGGGGGTGCGTCTCGAAGCAGACGAGCCAGTAGAGTGCCCGATTTGTCTGCCTCAGGGTGTGCATATTGGGTGTATGCTCGGTAATCAATGAGACGAAGGTCCTCGAGAAATTCGGCATGTCTAATTCTCCCCTCTTGTAGTTGTGTTTGATGGGAGGGATTGGTACACGCTTCCTGCTCCAACTCCTGTAAAGAGTCTTCGAGTGCCGTTAGTGTCTTATTAAGTTCCTGACGGGCCCCCACTGTCGCTCCTATAGACACCCCTCGTAACACAGATTTAAATGCATCCCATTCTATCAGGCGAGAAGAGGCCGAGTTCGCATTTTCAGTAAAATAATTAGTAATAGTCTTGTCTAATTTATCTCGGAAGACCGCAACTTCCAGCATCTGTGACCATAATCTTCAAGTCGGGACTGGATTGGGTACCCTCCCCAACTCTAAGAGAATTTCAAGTGGATTGTGATCGGATAGAGTTTTGCCCAGGTACGTAGTTTGGGATACTTGAGGTGTGATGGATGAGGAACAGAATATTCTATCTAATCTAGTGTGTAAATGGTGGGTGGGAAAGTAGAAAGAGTATTCACGATTTGTAGGGTTTTGGAGATGCCACACATCTTTGATCGCCCACCCTTCAGCCCAAGACCTTAGGAACTCTGCGTGCTTAATGGAGGCAGCTCCTCGAACCGGTGGATGGGAGCGGTCAAGGTGTATGTCAAGTGTGGAGTTATAGTCCCCTCCCAATACCCACGGGATATCGGCCCAGTCCGCTAATACTGTGTTCAGGTTGGTAAGGAATTTATCCTGTTCGTAATTCGGAGCATAGACGCTACCTATAACAATGCGTACCCCGTCAAGTGTCCCATGTATTACCGTGTATCGTCCCTGGGCGTCTGATCGTTGTTCTATATTCACGAAAGGCACCCCGTGTCTAACCCATATGAGTGTTCCCCTCGCAAATGCAGAATATGATGTAGTGAATATTTGGCCTCTCCATTTCTTTTGTAGTTTGATTACCTCAGAGTCAGTAAGATGGGTTTCCTGGAGAAAGGCTATCTGTATTTTCCGTCTGTTTAATTGGGCGTGTATCCGATGACATTTGTGTACTGAGCCTATCTCTCTAACATTCCATGTTAATACTTTATATTTGCCCAACACAGCCATAAGTGTAGTTGTCCGTTCATGGTGTAACAGCCCTGATATGTACAACGTAGAGTATGTGTGTCACAACTGCGAGTGAGCCATATCCCCAAAACAAACAACTGAACTAAGAGACCCAATACTAGGACGAGCACTAAAACTTTGCTGATCCAAACATTAATCAAAACAATTTGAAAGTCCAATCGGCTAACTAATGCAGAAACTGCAGGGGGGGGTTGTTCTTGTTCGGAGCATAGTACCTTCATTCAAGACGAAGCTCCTCATCTGACAGGACGCTTATTGTAAATGGAATGATACGGGACCCCAGAGGGTAGAAGAACCATTCAAAATACATGGACAGGATCTTACTGTCCGCCATCGTGAACTCTTGTTAAGTTGCACTAAGTACCACCTTCCGGTTCTGAAAGTTTTCAGCCAAATAATGTCTGCACTATTTGTGGGGTGATCGATGGAAAAAGCGGATCATTACTGTTTGAATCAGTATGAATCATATTATCGTCTGAGTGTTTCGAAGAGGATGGCGGGTTAGTGTCCCGCATGGCAGCCGCTGCGGCCAGCGCCGATTCCTGGCCCAGCAAGGCCTGTTCTGGGGACGGGTTTCTCGCCGTGGCTCTGCGGGATGATCTGGTCCGTCGTGTTCTCCGTCCCGATGGCTGTTGGCGAGCTTGTTGTGACCACTGATCTAAATTGGCCAGATCTTGGGGAGAAAGGGTGATTTCCAGCCAATCGTTTGCTGCCTACGGGCTGTCAAAAAAGTGGGACTTTTGTTTGTGTAGTATTTTCGAATGTGCCGGGAACAGAAGTGCGTTCTTAAGGTTTAATGCTTGGAGTTTCCTTTTCAAAGGTAGATAGGAAGCCCGTTGTCTCTGAACCAGAACTGTATAGTCGGGATATAAGGAGATCCGATGGTTCTCATATTGAATGGGCACCCTTTCCCTGGCCCTCTGAAGGAGGAGGTCGCGATCTTTATAATTTAGGATACGGGCAATCATTGTTCTCGGCTGTGCTCCGGCTGTCGGTTGTCCCGGCGGTATCCGGTGTGCCCTCTCCACGCAGAAGAGAGGCAACAGCCCCTCAGGCGCTATCTGGTCTTTCAGCCACTTCTCCATGAATTGTGTCGCATTTGGGCCCTCCAATCGTTCCGGCAAACCCAGCACGCGGATATTGTTGCGCCGGGCCCATCCTTTTGCATCCTCCGCCCTGCCCTGTAGGTCAGCCAATTGTTTTTGTATTTGGGCTACCTGTTCGGAGTGCTCTGTATGCTGTGGTATCAATTCCATCAAAGATTGTTTATTGTTTTTGACTACATCAGACAGTTTCTCGTGATCTGCCTTTAGCAGGGCAAAGCCAGTGGACAGGGACCCGATTTGTTGTTCAATTGATTTACGTGAGTCACGTATCTCCTGCACAATTAAGTCTAGCTTGTCTGGGGGGGGGCTCCTCATTAGTCGGTGGGACACAACTGATCGAGGAGGCCTGCGAGGGAATGTCTGAGTCCCCCTGAGTTTGTTGCTCAATAGGTGGCATCTCCAACGTCTTGCCTTTTGTTCGTCCCATAGTGAAGTAGCAGACAATGCGGTGGAAGTTATATTGCTGATGACGGGGTAGGTATATAGTGTGCCTTAGTCAGCCCAGGTGCTTGGGGGGAGGAAAAAGTAACACCAAATGGGGTCAGCCCTCCAGCAGCAGTACCGGCTTATCAGTTCCGTCGCAGCCTCACTCTGTACTATAGGACAGCAGCACTCAACCCTGCAATGGAAATGAATCAGGGATCCTCCGCCTATGCAATAGTGCCTAAAGTTCAGCTATTCAGGAGGTCCGCGTCAGGGCAACGGCGCCGGCACGGGCGTCCTACGTGAATGCGCAGAAACCCAGTCCATAATAACCACACAGCAACGCAGATGTCCCCATTGGGTCGTTCGTGCAGACTGGGGGGGTCCTAGTCCCTTCTCAACCACACCCCATACATGTGTCCAGCAGGACTTATGTGTTACTGAAGTCACTGCTTCCAGCACGCAGAGGTGTCTCCCAGAGGTTCCCAGACTCAAGCCAGCAAGCAGGAGCAGCCTTGAGCCTCCCTTGTTGTTTGCTGGTGCTTTTTCTCTACATGTCCCTCTTGGTTTCAAGTTTGTCCTCCTCAAGTCGCGTTTTAAGCGCCTGTTCACCCTTTCATTTCCCTATAGTAGGGGAAGGACACCAATCGCGCTGAGTGTCTGAGGCGCAGCAGAGTTGCAGGGGATGCTGTGTGTGTGGAAAGGAGCCTGTAAGCGGCTATCTCGTGAGTCACACCAAGACGGGGGCGCCCATTCACACTTACTCTGGCTCCATTCGCGTCACTCCAGCCAGGCCTCCACTGGGAAATACACCGCCCGAAATTAAAGATCAGGGCCAGGTCACCGCGCCCCCAATCAGAGCGCCGGAAGTGCTATCGCCAGTCCTCTACGATAATCCTCCCCGCCGGGAAGGGCCGCTCCTCATCGGCTGTCTGGTTCAGCTCGCAGGGGGGCGCAGACTTAGTCCAAACTGGGGTGGCAAAGTGAGCTAAAGAATGATGATGGATTCAACCCAGATCTTTGACTGGTGGTGAGTGTCTGAAAAGTTTCAGCACTCCGTCCATCATCTCCATGTGTTTGCTTTGTTCGCCCTAAGTTGGCAGGGTATGGCCCGACGTGGGTCCTTTGCTCACTTTGCCACTGGATTCAACCTAGCCTGGCTGATGAGGGGTGTTACCCCGAAACCGATCCCAGGATGCTTGTTTCCGGTCCAGGGATGACCTGGCCTGGCAGTTCGGGCTGAACTGTTCCCATGAAGCACAGGGTCAAGACTGATTTGCATATAGCTGGGTCTAAACTGAGGTGGCATGGTGAGCGATATTGACTGGGGGTGAATGTTTGATTTGCTCTGCATTCCGTCCATCATCTGTGTGTCTTTTTGTGACAAAGGACCAACAGGCCCATTCACAGTTGCAAAGAGCCCAAAAACTTCGATTCAGTCTCTTTGAGGCCACTCCAAGGTTTCAGGACCTGAGGGGCATCACTTAGGAGTGAGGGGCTTGGTCCAGCTGGATATAGGTGCTAGGTCAGGTGGTTAGGAGCCTGTTATGTACTTGTGGCTCAGAACAGGAGGCTAGCAGACAGCCCTTGGAGTCACGCTGGAAGTAAAGGTCCAAATCCCTCTGACTCAGGCAGGAGGGCAGCAGAGCAGCAATCTACCAAGGCAGCAGTCTTGCAGGGCAGCAGTCCAGCAGAGTGGCAGTCCTTTCAGCAGCACAGCAGCCCTTCTTCCTGGCAGAGTTTCCAAAGGCCCAGAAGTGTTCTTAAGAGTTGGGGTCCGATATTTATACTTGGTGCCCACTCTGAAGTGGAGGAAGCTTCTCGAGGTTTCCATCCACATGAGGTGCCAGGAATCCGCTTCCTGCATGTCCTGGTCCCTGCTTAACTGGGGTAACAATAGCCTAGTGACAAGCATTTTGTCTAAGTGCTCAGGCACAGCCTTTATGATGTGTAAGTGTGGTAGGTGACAGCTCCTACCCCTCGTTAACTCAGAGTGGTCCATCCTACACCTATATTCTCTTTCTATCAATATCTGGGAGCAATAAAACAAAGATCAACTGCCAGCTACACCTAGTCTTGTGACCCAGGAACAGCCTGCAGGCACCAAATGGTCAAGACAAGAAAATGCCAACTTTCTAAAAGTGGCATTTTCGGAATTGTGATTAAAAATCCAACTGTACCATTAAAGAGGGTGTTTAATTACAATTCTTTAGACACCAAACTCGATCTGTCAAGCCGGTCCCAAATGGAAGTTACAGCTTATTAAATGTAATAAGGTAACTCCAGTGTTATCCAACGGGAGAGGTAGGCCTTGCAGTAGTGAAAAACAAATTTAGGAGATTTTTACTACCAGGCCATGTAAGACTTAAATCTACATGTTCAACTTTTCAAATACATTGCACCCTGCCCTCTGAACTGTTCAGGGCCTACCCTAGGGGTGACTTACATGTATTAAAAAAAGGAAGGTTTGAGTCTGGCAAAAGGTTTATTTTGCTAGGCCGAAATAGCAGTTTAAAACTGCACAGTCAGTTTACATTGGCAGGCCTCAGACATGTTTAAAGGGCTACTTAAGTGGGTGGCACATTCAGTGCTGCAGGCCACAAGTAGCCTTTAACTCACAGGCGCTGGGCACAGGTAGTGACACTTTACTAAGGACTTACAAGTAAATTAAATATGTCAATTGGGTAGAAGCCAATTTTACCATATTTAGAGGAGACAGCACAAGCCATTTAGCACTGGGTACCGGTGGTAAAGTGTGCAGAGTCCCAAGGCAAAAAAAAGAATATAAAATAATAATAGAGGAGAAAGGCAAAAGGTCTGGGAATAACCATGCAGAAAGGGCCAAGTCGAACACGGTTCTCCATAACTTCTCCCCCCACCATGACTACAAACCCTCTGCTATTACTCATTAACACCTAATTCATGGTTTCCTTTCAAATTTATATATTATACTATGCATTTGCCATGGTGCAGCCTGAACGATGCATGAAGCTCTCGGTCCCAACAAAGCGAACTGGACCATTTAGAGATGAGCTCCTTACAAACCTAGTTGTGACCCTGGACTCGAACGGCTAATGCCTCACACTCATGTGTTTGTCAACACGCACCAGCATGGTCAGCCATCAAGATTGAATTTAAAATGTCTTTGCGTTTGGCTGGTTTAGTCTGGCATTTATTCTGTAAGTCTGCCTGGCGCTTACATTGCTAAGTGGTGTAGGTGCGATGGGGACCCTCAAGACTTGGGCAATCCAGCCCTGCCAAGCATCCCACATCAGGGGTTAAAATAACACACTTCAAACAAATCCCCCTGAGCATAAGCGTTGTCATGCTAATCAGCTGAAAACTGTTAACATGTCCCTTCTGTTATCAGCACCATTGTGGCTCCCTGACCTTCCAGGCGCCAGTCAGTTTTGGTGGAACGGATACCATCCTGCTCGTGTGATTCCTACCCCCGCCTACCGCCACCCCCCCTTCCGGCCAGCTGCATGCTCCAACCTGGTTGCTGTAGTCAGAATACACTGCTTGGCTGTTATCAACTGCTCCAGGCCACAGCAGGCGAACTGCCACAGCTGAATAGCATTTTTAGGTCTGGCGTTTGCCAGGATCTTTTATTTACTAAAATGTTCCGTCATTCATATTTTCCATTCCATTTATTACAGCATGGGGCAGTGGGTCAGCCCTCAACAACCATTGGCTAATTTCGCTGTGCGTGACGCCATTTAAGAAGCATCATCACACAAAGCAGTGCCCTTCAGGTAGAGGGACTGCTAGGACAATGTGCATTTATTTTTTTTAGAACAAAAGTAACATTTGCTTTTGCTCTATATTTTTCATATATTGGCAAGCAAACACAAGGAGATGATGGACAGAGTCCTGAAACTTTTCAGAGACTCATCCCCAGTCACAGATCTGGGTTGAATCCATCATCATTCTTTAGCTCACTTCGCCATCCCAGTTTGGACCCAGCCATATGCAAATCAGTCTTGACCCTGTGCCTCATGGGAACAGTCCAGCCCGAACTGCCAGGCCAGGTCCTTCCTGGACCGGAAACGATCATCCTGGGACCGGTTTCGGGGTAACACCCATCATCAGCCAGGCTAGCTTGAATCCAGTGGCAAAGTGAGCAAGGGACGAGCAACCTTGGACCGGTTTCGGGGTAACACCCCATATCAGCCAGGCTAGCTTGAATCCAGTGGCAAGTGCATATAGCTGGGTCTGAACTGAGGTGGTGAAGTGAGCTAAAGAACGATGATGGATTCAACCCTGATCTGTGACTGGGGGGTGTGCCTGAAAGGTTTCAGCATTTGGTCAATCATCTCCTTGTGTTTGCTTTGTTTGCCCTAAGTTGGCAGGGTATGGCCAGACGTGGGTCTCTTGCTCACTTTGCCACTGGATTCAAGCTAGCCTGGCTGATGAGGATGTGACCCAGAAACTGGTCCCAGGATGCTCGTTTCTGGTCCAGGGAGGGCCTGGCCTGGCAGTTCGGGCTGGACTGGTCCCATGAGGCAAGGGGTCAAGACTGATCTGCATATGGCTGAGTCCAAACTGGGGTGGCGAAGTGAGCTAAAGAATGATGATGGATTCAACCAGATCTGTGACTGGGGGTGAGTGTCTGAAAAGTTTCAGCGCTCCGTCCATCATCTCCTTGTGTTTGCTTTGTTTGCCCTAAGTTGGCAGGGTATGCCCAGACGTGGGATCCTTGCTCACTTTGCCACTGGATTCAAGCTAGCCTGGCTGATGAGGGGTATTACCCCGAAACCGGTGTCAGAACGATGATGGATTCAACCCAGATCTGTGACTGGACGTGAGTGTCTGAAAAGTTTCAGCGCTCCATCCATTGCTTTTAACAGAGTGCCCCATTTCTTTGTTCCATTATATGTTTAGAAAATTGGCTCCCTCGGCCTGTGCAGCTGCCAGCAGAAATATTCTCCACACTGAGAGGTGTAGCTATTGATGGTGCATCAAGTGCAGTGGCACCAGGGCCCTGAGGCCAGAGGGACCCACTTAACCCGGAGTATTTCTGTATTTTACCACCTGCCCACATTTGAGGGAGGCTATATGCCTTGCTTGCACTAGTGCCCATAGAACTCTCCCCACCATTGTCTTCATTGGTTCTAGCATTTACCCCTATGCCTACCCTAGTTCAACTTATCTCTTAGGCTTTTTATGCAGCCCTCTATGTTGTCTATCTTCTGTTTTCTCAACACTTCACTTTGTTTCCTCCTCATCACATTTCTCCACATTCTTTCCTTTTTGGTCACCCACTGGTAACATATGTCCCTCGTTCACCCCCCATGTTCCCGATCTCCCATCCTTGCGCTGGGGTAACTGACATGAACTCGTATGTAAAAATCCTAATTTATGGTCCCTATTCCCACCCCTCATGTCATCATATCTCAGTTCAAAGACGGGTAATTTGTTCTGTAACTCAATGTGACACAGAACATGTGAGTGGGTCAGCGTGTTAATAGCCGACATCTGATGTGCACTGCAGCGTGTCGTAAATTTGAATCCCAGCAAAGTCAACTCAGCCTCCTATCCTTCTTAGGTCGGTAAATTTAAAGAATTATACGTCTAATATCCTATTGTTTCATCTCCTTCGGGTTCTGAACTGCTTATCAGAAAAGAACATGCATTGGGAATGCAATAGGGTTAACAGCAGGAAGGGCTCCGCCCTCTCAGTTTAAGCGACACTGGAGCGCAGTCAGAGTAGAACAAACACTCCCTTTTACGGTTTCCCTTCTTGCACAATGTAAGCGCAGTGCAAGGACAGGGCAGATATGGAATTGCTTTGTTTTTAAATCACCTTCCTCTTCGCTGGCGGTGGTGGGAGGGACTCTGTCAAACGAAGCGCCCTGATTCCCGGATCGACTGGAGTCTGAGGAAAGTCTGTTTTGTCACTGGTTGATTTTTAAAGCGGTTCTTACGCAATGTACTGTTTTGAAGGCGTTGTTTCTAGTCTAACATTAGTCAAGTGTAGAAATTCACTAAGTTGCCTAAGCGGGACTGGCAGAACTGCGCCCAGTACCCCGTGTCGAAACACTTACGTGGGTGTGTGTGTTTGTGTGTGTGGGTGGGGGGGGGCGCGAGGGGGGGGGGAGGGGGGAGGAGGTGTCGTTGCTTAAGGCCCCACCCGAAGTCATCCCTTGTACAGTTCTGACGCAGGCAGAGAAGGGAAGAGATCTCACCTGCCCAGCGGGCTGGCAAGTTGCCTACAAGAGCCAGTTCACACCAGGTCCTGGCTCGACTCTGACACCATCTTTTTTCCTTGGCAGACGGACAAGAAGGGAAGCGCAGGGATGGAGGAGGGAAAGCTCGCGCAGGTTTTGCGAAAAGTGGCCTTGGCGGGAATCCTGGTGGCTGTCCTTTTGGCTCAAGGTATATTGTGTGGTGAATGCGGTGTGGCTGCTGCCATGTAATAGTAGGGGGGCTGGAGGGGGCAGGGCATGTGCGCACCTGACTTCTGGCACAGAGACTCTCGATTACCAGCATCATGTGCATTGGCGGCAATTAATGACGTGACCTCGCATTAGAACTGATGGCCCAAAGGTTAATGACACAGCACATAGGCTTTGACATACGGGACCCACATATAAGAACTGAGCCTTCGTTCTTAAACGTCTATTCGCTGACATTACATTCTGGAAAACAATGAACATATGTACAAATAGCTGTCAGAATCTATGCACTATATATATATATATATTTTCAAACTCAGCTGTGCTTAGGTATTACATTTGAAGTGAAATTCAAATATTTTAAACTGTTGACAATATCTGACCCTGCGCATGACGTCTCTCATAGTACGCTTTTAATAGTGCTTCGCCGTGGGTTCTTGATTGCATGAGCGCACTTTAAAAACATAGGGGCAGATTTACAAGCCCCTTGCGCCACTTTTGCGTCACTTTTAACATGGGAAAAGTGGCGCAAGGGGCTTGTAAATCTGCCCCATAAACTTCAAATATTCTATAAGGACAAACTTGCAGAGACGGAGGGGAGCACGGGGCAGGGCTCCGATGTGGGTGATTGCATGAGCGCGCTTTAAAAACATAAACTTCGAATATTATATAATGTCAAACTTACAGAGACGGAGGGGAGCACGGGGCAGGGCTCCGATGTGTGTGATTGCATTAGGAACGGACTCAATATGACCGATACCGGACTGGGGAATCAAAAGGCACACTGCCAGAAATGTCCAACCCAGCCCCCGTCTCTTCCTCCTCTCGCTGTCTCTCTGTTCATCCGTTCCGTCCCACTCCCTCTCGTCTCCGTGTCTCATCTCGCTCTCTCTCTCCACTTGGCCCTCTCTTTCTGGAGAAGGCCCCTGTACCTGTTGCAATTAATCTCTGGGAGCTGGAAAGTTCCAGAGGCTCCAGCCCACCGGGGGAATGCCCGGTAGGATAAAAGGCCAGTCCAGCCCTTAATATAACACATTCGAAGCAGACAGGACCTGGCAACTACGTTTAATAATAAATAGGCCAGGCTTTAATGCGCTCCGCCTGTGTGCCTTGCTTTAATAGGACTGGCGTATATGATGTCTCATTCCACACTTCTTCTTATTCTAAGTGCTGTAAATAACAGATGTTCCTGGTCTCCGATATAATGGTGCTCAGTTGATCGACTTTGGGAGGATGGAAGGCTGAATTAGCCTTGCTGGCATTCACACTCGTGACAGTTTGCCCCATATTTCAGCACAGGCTATAAAGATTGATGGGGAGCAACTAATTAAAAGAGCTGATAATGGGAGTACGGCTCACGTGAGAACAGCAAGCCCTTTGGCTTGCTACAAATTGACACTGTTTCAACAGTGAGAGCACATACACTTGGAAGGAGCCAGGTTGTCACTACAGGAAACAAGTGGTGAATGGTCAGCTGCCCTTGACTGCACTCCAGCGGAACCAGTGGTGTAGGTAGCCTGTGTGTATGTATATGCGTATGTATTTATGTGTATGTATGTGTGTGTGTGTGTGTATATATATATATATATATATATGTGTGTGTGTATATATATATATATATATTCACTGAAAAAACCATAGGTTTCAGACACGTTATAGTTAGAAATTAGCATTTAAAAAACCTTTGAAATTCACTGAAAAAACCATAGGTTTTAGGGACAGTTATAGTTAGTTGGACATTTCACTCGTACAAAACCATAGAAATTCCCCCGTTATAGTTAGTTCAGCTAACTATAACTCGCGTCCCCGCAATGCACTGCTGATGACGTCACATATTACATCACTCATGACATGGTCAGTGACATCACTGATGACATCACTGATGACATCTCAAATGACATCACTGATGACATCACTGATGACATCATCCAGTGACTGTGTGTTTCTGTAAAGTTTAAATATGTTTAATATATTTAGGGAAAGGCGTATTGAAGAATGAGTGGGTGTATAAGTGTCTAAATGGATGATTTAGTACGTGAGTGACTGACTCTACAAGTGAGTGATTGAATGTATCTTACTGAATGCATGGGTTAGTGACTAAACTGTGTGAATGTCTGTATCCGTCTGTCTGTTGGTTTGTAAGCGGCTGCATGGCTTTCTGAATAGCTACATGAGTGTCTACATGGGTTATTGATTGATTGTCTGAGTATCTGTATGGGTGCCTGAGTGTTTGTGTGGGTGGGGTGTGTGTGACTCTGTGCATAGATGTGTGAGTTGGTGATTCACTGGGTGCATGGTTTCAAGAGTGCATCTGTGATGGACTGTATGGGTGGGTGAGTGTGTGTATGGGTGTGTTAGTGATTGAATGTATATCTCAGTGGTACATGTGTGAGTAACTACATATGTGCAAGGCAGTATATAT
The DNA here is from genome assembly GCA_963921515.1 of Calotriton arnoldi. Taxonomy (NCBI): domain Eukaryota; kingdom Metazoa; phylum Chordata; class Amphibia; order Caudata; family Salamandridae; genus Calotriton; species Calotriton arnoldi. Next base: position 138,953 of record CAWUFW010020360.1, read on the forward strand.
GTGTGTTGGAGTATATAAATGGCTATAAGTGAGAGTGTGTGATTGTGAGAGTGGCTGTATGGATGAGTGTGTACTTGTATCAGTGATTGTATAAGAGCGAAAGAATGTGCTAGTATTTGTATGAGTAAGTGAGCTGGTGTGTGTATAACAGTATAGGTGAGTAAATGGGTGTGTGATTAAGTTTTTGCATGACTGACTAGGTGTGTGAGTACCTCTATGGATGAGTGGCGGTGTGTGAGTGTTTATATAGGTGTATGAGTGCATATGATAGTCCTGTACTGAGTGACTAAGTATGAGTGACTGTACGGGTGAGTGAGTGGATGTGTGTGTAGACCTAAGAATCAGTGAGTGGGTATGTAGTTTTTGGTGTTGGAGTGTCTATGGTTTTGAGAATGGCAGTCTGTAATTTAGAGTGGGTGTATCAAAAGTTATATTAGGGTGTGAGAAGATGCATGAAATTATCACATGGATGATGTCATCAGTGATGTCATTTGAGATGTCATCAGTGATGTCATCAGTGATGTCACTGACCATGTCATGAGTGATGTAATATGTGACGTCATCAGCAGTGCATTGCGGAGCGCGAGTTATAGTTAGCTGAACTAACTATAACGGGGGAATTTCTATGGTTTTGTACGAGTGAAATGTCCAACTAACTATAACTGTCCCTAAAACCTATGGTTTTTTCAGTGAATTTCAAAGGTTTTTTAAATGCTAATTTCTAACTATAACGTGTCTGAAACCTATGGTTTTTTCAGTGAATTTCAAAGGTTTTTAAATGCTAATTTCTAACTATAACGTGCCTGAAACCTATGATTTTTTAAGTGAATTTCAAAGGTTTTTTAAATGCTAGTTTCTAACTATGCCTACAGAGGTAGGACATGTGAAGAAAGAAGAAAAAACGCACAGAAAGAAGCAAAAGATGTGCAGAAAGAACCAACAGAGGAGCAGAAAGAGGCCTTGTTGCAAAATCATCCTGTGCCCACAACTTTTTCAGACGGGTACTGGTGGTAACTGACTCTGACTAACCAGAGCCAGTGCTATGCTAAAAAACACTTAGAATACAGTGAAAACACCTACATACACTAGTGAACACTATGCGTTGGGGTACCCCTGTGATTAGCATGACCTCCTCTGCAAGTCCCTAGTACATAATAGGGCAGGGGGATTAAAACTACCTCTTAAAACGCGCTACAGGGCGCGATTGCACAGTGGTGAAGTGAGGGGGGGCCTGAGGTGACATGTGTGCAAACGCACCCCGTGGCGCGTTTTAAGTTGCGGGATTAAGTCCCCTTGAATTCTGAGGGTCCCTGGGGCCCAACTAGCCCCCCAGGTACCTACAGTTAGGACCACAGAGCTGAGTTGCAGAGAGGCGTTCCGAGGCCACGCACCTTTTTTCACCTCTCTGCAACGCAACTCTGTTGTGCTTACTGAAGGTACCTGGTGGGCTAGTTGGCTCCCAGGGTCCCTCAGGATTCAAAGGGAATTAATTCCCCAACTTAAAACGCACCACAGGGCGTGTTTGCGCACATGTCACCTGAGGCCCCGCCCCCTCCCTTCACCACTGTGCAAACGCGCCCCGTGGTGCGTTTTAAGTTGGGGGATTAGGTCACCTTGAATCCTGAGGGTCCCTGGGGCCCAACTAGCCCACTAGGTACTTCCAGTAAGCACCACAGGCCTGCGTTGCAACGCCTGTAACAAATGGTGCAGTTGTGTTTAGGTAGTGAAGAGGGTCGTGCTGGGGGTAGTGTTTTAGGGTTTAGGGTAGTGCAGTGGTGTTTGTGTAGTGTAGGGGTCATGCTGGGGGTAGATTTAGGGTTTAGGGTAGTGCAGTGGTGTTTGGGTAGTGTAGGGAGTTGTGCTGGGGGAGTGTTTTAGGGTTTAGGGTAGTGCAGTGGTGTTTGGGTAGTGTAGGGGGTCGTGCTGGGGGTAGTGTTTTAGGGTAGTGGAGTGGTGTTTGGGTAGTGTAGGGGGTCGTGCTGGGGGTAGTGATTTAGGGTAGTGCAGTGGTGTTTGGGTAATGTAGGGGGTAGTGTTTTAGGGTTTAGGGTAGTGCAGTGGTGTTTGGGTAGTGTAGGGGTACTGCTGGGGGTAGTTTTTTAGGGTTTAGGGTAGTGCAGTGGTGTTTGGGTAGTGTAGTGGTTCGTGCTGGGGGTAGTTTTTTAGGGTTTAGGGTAGTGCAGTGGTGTTTGTGTAGTGTAGGGGGTAGTGTTTTAGGGTTTACGGTAGTGCAGTGGTGTTTGTGTAGTGTAGGGAGTCGTGCGGGGGTAGTGTTTTAGGGATTAGGGTAGTGCATTGGTGTTTGGGTAGTGTAGGGGTCATGCGGGGGGTAGTGTTTTAGGGTTTAGGGCAGTGCAGTGGTGTTTGGGTAGTGTAGGGGGTCGTGCTGGGGGAGTGTTTTAGGGTTTAGGGCAGCGCAGTCGTGTTCGGGTAGTGTAGGGGGTTGTGCTGGGGGTAGTATTTTAGGGTTTAGGGTAGTGCAGTGGTGTTCGGGTAGTGTAGGGGGTCATGCTGGGGGTAGTGTTCTAGGGTTTAGGGCAGTGCAGTGGTGTTTGGGCAGTATAGGGGGTAATGCTGGGGGTGGTGTTTTAGGGTTTAGGGCAGTGCAGTGGTGTTCGGGCAGTGTAGGGGGTCGTGCTGGGGGTGGTGTTTCAGGGTCTAGGGCAGTGCAGTGGTGTTCGGGCAGTGTAGGGGGTGGTGTTTCAGGGTTTAGGGCAGTGCAGTGGTGTTCGGGCAGTGTAGGGGGTCGTGCAGGGGGTGGTGTTTCAGGGTTTAGGGCAGTGGTGTTTGGGCAGTGTAGGGGGTCGTGCTGGGGGTGGTGTTTCAGGGTTTGGGGCAGTGCAGTGGAGTTCGAGCAGTAAAGGGGGTCGTGCTGGGGGTGGTGTTTCAGGGTTTAGGGCAGTGCAGTGGTGTTCGGGCAGTGTAGGGGGTCGTGCTGGGGGTGGTGTTTCAGGGTTTAGGGCAGTGCAGTGGTGTTCGGGCAGTGTAGGGGGTCATGCTGGGGGTGGTGTTTCAGGGTTTAGGGCAGTGCAGTGGTGTTCGGGCAGTGTAGGGGGTCTTGCTGGGGGTGGTGTTTCAGGGTTTAGGCAGGCAGTGGTGTTCGGGCAGTGTAGGGGGTCTTGCTGGGGTGATGTTTTAGGGTTTAGGGCAGTGCAGTGGTGTTCGGGCAGTGTAGGGGGTCGTGCTGGGGTGGTGTTTCAGGGTCTAGGGCAGTGCAGTGGTGTTCGGGCAGTGTAGGGGGTGGTGTTTCAGGGTTTAGGGCAGTGCAGTGGTGTTCGGGCAGTGTAGGGGGTCGTGCAGGGGGTGGTGTTTCAGGGTTTAGGGGCAGTGGTGTTTGGGCAGTGTAGGGGGTCGTGCTGGGGCTGGTGTTTCAGGGTTTAGGGCAGTGCAGTGGAGTTCGGGCAGTGTAGGGGGTCGTGCTGGGGCTGGTGTTTCATGGTTTAGGGCAGTGCAGTGGTGTTCGGGCAGTGTAGGGGGTCGTGCTGGGGGTGGTGTTTCAGGGTTTAGGGCAGTGCAGTGGTGTTCGGGCAGTGTAGGGGGTCATGCTGGGGGTGGTGTTTCAGGGTTTAGGGCAGTGCAGTGGTGTTCGGGCAGTGTAGGGGGTCTTGCTGGGGGTGGTGTTTCAGGGTTTAGGGCAGTGGTGTTCGGGCAGTGTAGGGGGTCTTGCTGGGGGTGATGTTTCAGGGTTTAGGGCAGTGCAGTGGTGTTCGGGCAGTGTAGGGGGTCTTGCTGGGGGTAGTGTTTAGGGGTTTAGGGCAGTGCAGTGATGTAATATGTGACGTCATCAGCAGTGCATTGCGGGGGCGCGAGTTATAGTTGAAATGTCCAACTAACTATAACTGTCCCTAAACCTATGGTTTTTTCAGTGAATTTCAAAGGTTTTTTAAATGCTAATTTCTAACTATAACGTGCCTGAAACCTATGATTTTTAAGTGAATTTCAAGGTTTTTTTAAATGCTAGTTTCTAACTATGCCTACAGAGGTAGGACATGTGAAGAAAGAAGAAAAACGCACAGAAAGAAGCAAAAGATGTGCAGAAAGAACCAACAGAGGAGCAGAAAGAGGCCTTGTTGCAAAATCATCCTGTGCCCACAACTTTTCAGACGGGTACTGGTGGTAACTGACTCTGACTAACCAGAGCCAGTGCTATGTTAAAAACACTTAGAATACAGTGAAAACACCTACATACACTAGTGAACACTATGCGTTGGGGTACCCCTGTGATTAGCATGACCTCCTCTGCAAGTCCCTAGTACATAATAATGCAGGGGGATTAAAACTACCTTCTTAAAGCGCTGTAGGGCGCGTTTGCACAGTGGTGAAGGGAGGGCCTGAGGTGACATGTGTGCAAACGCACCCCGTGGCGCGTTTTAAGTTGCGGGATTAAGTCCCCTTGAATTCTGAGGGTCCCTGAGGCCCAACTAGCCCCCAGGTACCTACAGTTAGGACCACAGAGCTGAGTTGCAGAGAGGCGTTCCGAGGCCACGCACCTTTTTCACCTCTCTGCAACGCAACTCTGTTGTGCTTACTGAAGGTACCTGGTGGGCTAGTTGGCCCCCAGGGTCCCTCAGGATTCAAAGGGAATTAATTCCCCAACTTAAAACGCACCACAGGGCGTGTTTGCGCACATGTCACCTGAGGCCCCGCCCTCCCTTCACCACTGTGCAAACGCGCCCCGTGGTGCGTTTTAAGTTGGGGGATTAGGTCACCTTGAATCCTGAGGGTCCCTGGGGCCCAACTAGCCCACTAGGTACTTCCAGTAAGCACCACAGGCCTGCGTTGCAACGCCTGTAACAAATGGTGCAGTTGTGTTTAGGTAGTGAAGAGGGTCGTGCTGGGGGTAGTGTTTTAGGGTTTAGGGTAGTGCAGTGGTGTTTGTGTAGTGTAGGGGGTCATGCTGGGGGTAGATTTAGGGTTTAGGGTAGTGCAGTGGTGTTTGGGTAGTGTAGGGAGTTGTGCTGGGGGAGTGTTTTAGGGTTTAGGGTAGTGCAGTGGTGTTTGGGTAGTGTAGGGGGTCGTGCTGGGGGTAGTGTTTTAGGGTAGTGCAGTGGTGTTTGGGTAGTGTAGGGGGTCGTGCTGGGGGTAGTGATTTAGGGTAGTGCAGTGGTGTTTGGGTAATGTAGGGGGTACTGCTGGGGGTAGTGTTTTAGGGTTTAGGGTAGTGCAGTGGTGTTTGGGTAGTGTAGGGGTACTGCTGGGGTAGTTTTTTAGGGTTTAGGGTAGTGCAGTGGTGTTTGGGTAGTGTAGTGGTTCGTGCTGGGGTAGTTTTTTAGGGTTTAGGGTAGTGCAGTGGTGTTTGTGTAGTGTAGGGGGTAGTGTTTTAGGGTTTAGGGTAGTGCAGTGGTGTTTGTGTAGTGTAGGGAGTCGTGCGGGGGTAGTGTTTTAGGGATTAGGGTAGTGCATTGGTGTTTGGGTAGTGTAGGGGGTCATGCGGGGGTAGTGTTTTAGGGTTTAGGGCAGTGCAGTGGTGTTTGGGTAGTGTAGGGGGTCGTGCTGGGGGAGTGTTTTAGGGTTTAGGGCAGCGCAGTCGTGTTCGGGTAGTGTAGGGGGTTGTGCTGGGGGTAGTATTTTAGGGTTTAGGGTAGTGCAGTGGTGTTCGGGTAGTGTAGGGGGTCATGCTGGGGGTAGTGTTCTAGGGTTTAGGGCAGTGCAGTGGTGTTTGGGCAGTATAGGGGGTAATGCTGGGGGTGGTGTTTTAGGGTTTAGGGCAGTGCAGTGGTGTTCGGGCAGTGTAGGGGGTCGTGCTGGGGGTGGTGTTTCAGGGTCTAGGGCAGTGCAGTGGTGTTCGGGCAGTGTAGGGGTGGTGGTGTTTCAGGGTTTAGGGCAGTGCAGTGGTGTTCGGGCAGTGTAGGGGGTCGTGCAGGGGGTGGTGTTTCAGGGTTTAGGGCAGTGGTGTTTGGGCAGTGTAGGTGGTCGTGCTGGGGGTGGTGTTTCAGGGTTTGGGGCAGTGCAGTGGAGTTCGAGCAGTAAAGGGGGTCGTGCTGGGGGTGGTGTTTCAGGGTTTAGGGCAGTGCAGTGGTGTTCGGGCAGTGTAGGGGCGGTGCAGGGGGTGGTGTTTCAGGGTTTAGGGCAGTGCAGTGGTGTTCGGGCAGTGTAGGGGGTGGTGCAGGGGGTGGTGTTTCAGGGTTTAGGGCAGTGCAGTGGTGTTCGGGCAGTGTAGGGGGTCATGCAGGGGGTGGTGTTTCAGGGTTTAGGGCAGTGCAGTGGTGTTCGGGCAGTGTAGGGGGTCGTGCTGGGGCTGGTGTTTCAGGGTTTAGGGCAGTACAGTGGTGTTCAGGCAGTGTAGGGGGTCGTGCTGGGGCTGGTGTTTCAGGGTTTAGGGCAGTGCAGTGGTGTTCGGGCAGTGTAGGGGGTTGTGCTGGGGCTGGTGTTTCAGGGTTTAGGGCAGTGCAGTGGTGTTCGGGCAGTGTAGGTGGTCGTGCTGGGGCTGGTGTTTCAGGGTTTAGGGCAGTGCAGTGGTGTTCGGGCAGTGTAGGGGGTCATGCTGGGGCTGGTGTTTCAGGGTTTAGGGCAGTGCAGTGGTGTTCGGGCAGTGTAGGGGGTCTTGCTGGGGCTGGTGTTCCAGAGTCTAGGGCAGTGCAGTGGTGTTCGGGCAGTGTAGGGGGTCTTGCTGGGGCTGGTGTTTCAGGGTTTAGGGCAGTGCAGTGGTGTTCGGGCAGTGTAGGGGGTCGTGCTGGGGGTGGTGTTTCAGGGTTTAGGGCAGTGCAGTGGTGTTCGGGCAGTGTAGGGGGTCGTGCTGGGGCTAGTGTTTCAGGATTTAGGGCAGAGCAATGGTGTTCAGGCAGTGTAGGGGGTTTTGCTGGAGGTGGTGTTTCAGGGTTTAGGGCAGTGCAGTGGTGTTCAGTGCAGTGTAGGGGGTGGTGTTTCAGGGTTTAGGGCAGTGGTGTTCAGGCAGTGTAGGGGGTCTTGCTGGGGTTGATGTTTCAGGGTTTAGGGCAGTGCAGTGGTGTTCGGGCAGTGTAGGGGGTCGTGCTGGGCGTGGTGTTTCAGGGTTTAGGGCAGTGCAGTGGTGTTCCGGCAGTGTAGGAGGTCGTGCAGGGGGTGGTGTTTCAGGGTTTAGGGCAGTGCAGTGGTGTTCGGGCAGTGTAGGGGGTCGTGCTGGGGGTGGTGTTTCAGGGTTTAGGGCAGTGCAGTGGTGTTCGGGCAGTGTAGGGTGTCGTGCTGAGGGGTGGTGTTTCAGGGTTTAGGGCAGTGCAGTGGTGTTTGGGCAGTGTAGGGGGTCGTGCAGGGGTGGTGTTTCAGGGTTTAGGGCAGTGCAGTGGTGTTCGGGCAGTGTAGGGGGTCGTGCAGGGGGTGGTGTTTCAGGGTTTAGGGCAGTGCAGTGGTGTTCGGCCAGTGTAGGTGGTCTTGCTGGGGGTGGTGTTTCAGGCTTTAGTGCAGTGGTGTTCGGGCAGTGTAGGGGGTCTTGCTGGGGGTGGTGTTTCAGGGTTTAGGGCAGTGCAGTGGTGTTCGGGCAGTGTAGGGGGTCTTGCTGGGGCTGGCGTTTCAGGGTTTAGGGCAGTGCAGTGGTGTTCTGGCAGTGTAGGGGGTCGTGCTGGGGCTGGTGTTTGAGGGTTTAGGGTAGTGCAGTGGTGTTCGGGCAGTGTAGGGGGTCGTGCTGGGGCTGCTGTTTCAGGGTTTAGGGCAGTGCAGTGGTGTTTGGGCAGTGTACGGGGTTGTGCTGGGGCTGGTGTTTCAGGGTTTAGGGCAGTGCAGTGGTGTTCGGGCAGTGTAGGGGGTCGTGCTGGGGGTGGTGTTTCAGGGTTTAGGGCAGTGCAGTGGTGTTCGGGCAGTGTAGGGGGTCGTGCTGGGGCTGGTGTTTCATGGTTTAGGGCAGTGCAGTGGTGTTCGGGCAGTGTAGGGGGTCGTGCTGGGGGTGGTGTTTCAGGGTTTAGGGCAGTGCAGTGGTGTTCGGGCAGTGTAGGGGGTCATGCTGGGGGTGGTGTTTCAGGGTTTAGGGCAGTGCAGTGGTGTTCGGGCAGTGTAGGGGGTCTTGCTGGGGGTGGTGTTTCAGGGTTTAGGGCAGTGGTGTTCGGGCAGTGTAGGGGGTCTTGCTGGGGTGATGTTTCAGGGTTTAGGGCAGTGCAGTGGTGTTCGGGCAGTGTAGGGGGTCTTGCTGGGGGTAGTGTTTAGGGGTTTAGGGCAGTGCAGTGGTGTTCGTGCAGTGTAGGGGGTCGTGCTGGGGGTGGTGTTTCAGGGTTTAAGGCAGTGCAGTAGTGTTCGGGCAGTGTAGGGGATCGTGCAGGGGGTGGTGTTTCAGGGTTTAGGGCAGTGCAGTGGTGTTCGGGCAGTGTAGGGGGTCGTGCTGGGGGTGGTGTTTCAGGGTTTAGGGCAGTGCAGTGGTGTTCGGGCAGTGTAGGGGGTCGTGCAGGGGGTGGTGTTTCAGGGTTTAGGGCAGTGCAGTGGTGTTCGGGCAGTGTAGGGGTCATGCTGGGGCTGGTGTTTCAGGGTTTAGGGCAGTGCAGTGGTGTTCGGGCAGTGTAGGGGGTCTTGCTGGGGGTGGTGTTTCAGGGTTTAGGGCAGTGGTGTTCGGGCAGTGTAGGGGGTCCTGCTGGGGGTGATGTTTCAGGGTTTAGGGCAGTGCAGTGGTGTTCGGGCAGTGTAGGGGGTCTTGCTGGGGGTAGTGTTTCAGGGTTTAGGGCAGTGCAGTGGTGTTCGTGCAGTGTAGGGGGTCGTGCTGGGGATGGTGTTTCAGGGTTTAGGGCAGTGCAGTAGTGTTCGGGCAGTGTAGGGGGTCGTGCAGGGGTTGGTGTTTCAGGGTTTAGGGCAGTGCAGTGGTGTTCGGGCAGTGTAGGGGGTCGTGCTGGGGGTGGTGTTTCAGGGTTTAGGGCAGTGCAGTGCAGTGGTGTTCGGGCAGTGTAGGGGGTCGTGCTGGGGGTGGTGTTTCAGGGTTTAGGGCAGTGGTGTTCGGGCAGTGTAGGGGGTCTTGCTGGGGGTGATGTTTCAGGGTTTAGGGCAGTGCAGTGGTGTTCGGGCAGTGTAGGAGGTCTTGCTGGGGGTAGTGTTTCAGGGTTTAGGGCAGTGCAGTGGTGTTCGGGCAGTGTAGGGGGCGTGCTGGGGGTGGTGTTTCAGGGTTTAGGGCAGTGCAGTGGTGTTCGGGCAGTGTAGGGGGTCGTGAAGGGGTGGTGTTTCAGGGTTTAGGGCAGTGCAGTGGTGTTCGGGCAGTGTAGGGGGTCATGCTAGGGTTGGTGTTTCAGGGTTTAGGGCAGTGCAGTGGTGTTCAGGCAGTGTAGGGGGTCGTGCAGGGGCTGGTATTTCAGGGTTTAGGGCAGTGCAGTGGTGTTTGGGCAGTGTAGGGGGTCGTGCTGGAGGTAGTGTTTTAGGGTTTAGGGTAGTGCAGTGGTGCTTGTGTAGTGTAGGGGGTCGTGCTGGGGGTAGTGTTTTAGGGTTGAGGGTAGTGCAGTGGTGTTTGTGTAGTGTAGGGGTCATGTTTTAGGGTAGTGCAGTGGTGTTTGGGTAGTGTAGGGGGTCGTGCTGGGGGTAGTGTTTTAGGGTTTAAGGTTAGTGCAGTGGTGTTTGGGTAGTGTAGGGGTCGTGCTGGGGGTAGTGTTTCAGGGTTTAGGTAGTGCAGTGGTGTTTGTGTAGTGTAGGGGGTCGTTGCTGGGGGTAGTGTTTTAGGGTTTAGGGTAGTGCAGTGGTGCTTGTGTAGTGTAGGGGGTCATGCTGGGGGTAGTGTTTTAGGGTTTAGGGTAGTGCAGTGGTGTTTGTGTAGTGTAGGGGGTCATGTTTTAGGGTAGTGCAGTGGTGTTTGGGTAGTGTAGGGGGTCGTGCTGGGGGTAGTGTTTTAGGATTTAGGTTAGTGCAGTGGTGTTGGGGTAGTGTTTTAGGGTTTAGGGTAGTGCAGTGGTGTTTGTGTAGTGTAGGGGGTCATGCTGGGGGTAGTGTTTTATGGTTTAGGATAGTGCAGTGGTGCTTGTGTAGTGTAGGGGGTCGTGCTGGGGGTAGTGTTTTTGGGTTTAGGGTAGTGCAGTGGTGTTTTTGTAGTGTAGGGGGTCATGTTTTAAGATGCAACGCTCCAATACCTGACCAGTCTGCACTACATAAAACTGCAAAAAAACTAAACATAAAAAGTGTTTTTCACACTTTTGTCATTGGGCTATATGTGGGCTACATCTGGGTAATATTTGTGCTACATTTGGGCTCTTTTCACTGGTGGCCATCTTGGAAGACTTCTTTGTTATGAAATTTCCTAATTTCCTCATTTACTGCAGTCTCCTCAGTAGGAAATGCTTTCAGTTTTTTACTTTGATTCCATCAAGAAGGCATTCAGATGTGTCACACATTTGCCATAAATTCAGAATGTTAGCACTCTAGTTGTTCATTAGATCACTGTAGTAAAGCTACTGCTCACCAAGGAGTTAACTGGAAGTCTACTGCTGGTATTGAAAGTGATTGTTTCAGTCTGCATGTCAGAATTTTCTAATGAAATAGAAGAGGATTTGAGATCTCACTTAAAACATGCACTAAATTTTCTTTTTGCAGCACTAACCATAATTTCTATGGCAAAATGAACCCCCTCATTTTGTTCCTTTTTAAATTAAATGTTTTAAGTGTTACCAGTTTATTCCAATCAAGATGGCTTCAGGTGTGCCATACTTTTGTCATAAGTAAGGCTGTTAGCACTCTAGTTGTTCTTTAGAACACTCTGGGAAGCTGCAGTAGAACACAAAGGCATCAACTGACAGGCTGCTCCTGTTGAAATATAACAGGAAGATATTTGAGATCTCACTTAAAACATGTCCTAATTTTTCTTTCTACAGCACTAACCATAATTTCTATGGTAAAATGAACCCCCTCATTTTGTTCCTTTTTAAATTAAATGTTTTAAGTGTTACCAGTTTATTCCAATCAAGATGGCTTCAGGTGTGCCATACTTTTGTCATAAGTAAGACTGTTAGCACTCTAGTTGTTCTTTAGAACACTCTGGGAAGCTGCAGTAGAACACAAAGGCATCAACTGACAGGCTGCTCCTGTTGAAATATAACAGGAAGATATTTGAGATCACACTTGAAACATGTCCTAATTTTTCTTTCTACAGCACTAACCATAATTTCTATGACAAGATGAACCCCATCATTTTGTTCCTTTTTAAATTAAATGTTTTAAGTGTTACCAGTTTATTCCAATCAAGATGGCTTCAGGTGTGCCATACTTTTGTCATAATTAAGGCTGTTAGCACTCTAGTTGTTCTTTAGAACACTCTGGGAAGCTGCAGTAGAACACAAAGGAATCAACTGACAGTCTCTGCCCTTGTTGGATGTACATGTTTTACTGAGAATGTCAGACTTCATTCTCACATGACTGAGAAAGATAATGTGAATTTACAGAAAATATGCTCTCATTTTAGCTTCTGGAGCACCTTCCAAAACTGTATGGGACAAGCATGTGAAAATAGTTTTCTCTCAAACATGATTCATGATATCCCAGCAGAAGGTTTTTCACAGGGTAAAATCACCTTAGAACACACCACAATCCCTGAAATTAGTATGGTACCATCAACAAATGAATTCTAATGTAACTAAAGTCTGTTATCACCCTTTATAGTTCTCCTTTTGGTAACCCTCAAAATCTTTGATTCACTACAATGCATTTCAATGCGGTACTATCATTTATATTGGTCCCAAGATGGCTGCCAGCAATTCCAGGATGAAGTGCTGACAGCCAATCAGATCTCACGATGACATGTGTGGTTAGGCTCCGCCCAGATATATATGTGTTTTTACTTTTGATTTTCTCAGCAACTACTGAACGGATTTACACCATTTAATAAAAGGGTTCTTTCTGAACCAAGAACTACCTCTTTGCCAAATTTGGTGTAATTCCGTTCAGCAGTTCGGGCTGTAGCTTTGCATAAAGTTTCCTATGGGAAATTGATTTTCTGACTCTTATTTTTTAATTTCTCCGCAACTACTGAACGGATTTACACCATTTAACAAAAGGGTTCTTTCTGAACCAAGAACTACCTCTTTGTCAAATTTTGTGTAATTCCGTTCAGCAGTTCGGGCTGTAGCCGTGTCTAAAGTTTCCTATGGGAAAATGAATGGGGAAAACACGTTTTGGGACCCCCCTTTTTTCTCGGCTGTAGGAGAGTAGGATCTGCTTCACATGGGTACCCCCACTTTTTGCTGATGCTTCACTGGTTTTCGACATTAGTCTGGCTGGGGCCCTGCTATTCAGAACCCCAGCCTAGCTGTTTCCTCTTTAAAAGGGTCTCCATGTTCCTTAGGCACATCACTGATTGGGATCTGGAGTGCCCTTGTAAGTCCCTAGTATATGGTATACTATGTACCAAGGGCATAGGTACCTCAGAGGCCTGCCAGGGGCTGCAGCATGTATTATGCCACCCCTGGTAGGCCATCCAAACTGACACCACAGGTCTGTTACTGCAGCCTGGGTAAGGTGGTGCATGCACCCCTTGCTGTGGTATAGGTTACCTATATCACTAAATGCATACACACATATAAACCTATAAGTCACTCCTAAGGCAGGCCTTATCAATCCTAAAGGCAGAGTGCATGGTTCCTATGTGAGAGGGTGCCCTGCATGAGCAGGGCCTCTCTGCGGCGTTCGGAGACCATCTCTGATGCTGTTTGTAGTGCAGCCTGACCATATACTCTTAAACGCATTATATCCTCGCGGTAAAATGCTAACTATGGAATGGCTGCACCTAAACATGTCGTGTTTGGTGTCAAACACCTTGGAATACTACCCCCGCCAATCCTGGCGGCGGGGGTAGCATTCCACCCTTCTAGAGGAAAGGCATGTTAACTCTAACGAGTCCGGTAACTTCTTTCCAGAGCCCTGGCATCACAAAATGGATGCTGCTGCCACAGACACGAGTCTGGCCTCCTGCTGCTGGACGAAACTCCGGCAGGGGAGGCCTGGACAATAGGTTTCCTGTCCCAGGGAGGTGTGACCACCTCCCCAGACAGGACAATGTGTATTGGGGCTGGGCGGGAGCACTTTCGGGTGCTTTGAAGTCCTGCACTGGGGGCACATTTGGTGTCCCTGTGCATACCCCAGTTCAAACCGGATCAGGGCTTGCAGCCCCTGCTTTGGCGCGAACTGGACAAAGGGAAAGGGTGTAGCCACCCCTCTGCCCTGACCCACCCATAGGTGGGGCCACAGAGTAGTCCATCCCCTATTTTTAGAATAAAGGTAGGAACCCAGTCCTTAGGACTTTAGATTATACCTGGACGAAACTCTGACACTGAATCCTGGACCTTCGACGCTCTACGACAAGATTAGAGGACTGAAGAATCTCCCTTGGGGTCAAGGAGTGACTCCCCTGCTTGGCAGGCACCAAAGAAGCATCTGTCCGGTTCGCATCACTGAAGCTCCTGCCGGACGCCGAAGTCATCGCATCACCAGAGGTGGATTCTCAGACTTCCCCGAGGCTACCCTGAGTCCCCAGCAAAGCTGAGGCCCGTGGCTATCGTGGGTGACTTGGAGACCGTGACCCCTGGACACCGAGCACACTTGCAAGTGCACCATCTTCTGGGTCTCCCAAGAAGTCATGCTTTGGGCTCCGAGTAGCCCTAGCCTCCAGCACCACCTGCACCGAAGATCACTGGCCCCCACTCCACGAGTGTCCTGTAAGCCAGCTCCACGTGCGGCGTCACGAGGCTCCTTCGCGGTCGCTAGCCCGTTGGCTACTAGCCCTTAACGAAGGCGAATCTTTTCTTTACTTGGCGTCCTGGTTGCTCCAGGCCTGCCCTCACTTACCCTCGCTGGGTGAGTTCCCCAGACCTTGCTGGTCTGCATCATCGATGATCTACATCTTACTCGAGACTTGCCGTTGCCAAGGCTTGTTGGGTCCAATCCGGTCGCCGACACCTCAGCACTCGACAGACATCGAGCACCAGCCCGAATCCTGCTCCTGGTCGCCGACAACGCCTCTCGGACCTCGTGGCTGAAGAGTCAAGACGACCGTCACCGCACCTGAAGCACTCGACATCGGTGGGCATCTGTCCATCGCCTTCCTGGTCACTGGCTAGTGACCCAGACTCTGTCCCCTCTGCTTTCAGGTTCTTCAGAACTCCGATCCACTCTTGGATCCACCCGGACACTTTTCTCCTGGTCGCCAGCAGCACTTTGCAGCAGATCGCCATACGAAACGACGACGAAACCCGACCCCGAAAGGCACCTATGCACCCGGCTTCCCTGGGTGAGGTAACACGAGTACTCCGGTGCTCCCGTGGGTAGAGACTCTTCAAAGTCCTAGATCTCAAAGGGTTTTGTCCTAGTCCTATTTTAAGTGTCCCTTTCCTCTATTTTTCCGATCCCGACTTTCTCCATAGAAGTTAACGGCGTATCGCGGTTGTGTATTTACACTGCACGCGTCTCCCGTGGGTCCCCTGTGTCACTACCTTGGGTGGTTCCTTGTGGTCCAAGCACTTCTAGAGGCTCTAGGCCTAGTGTCTAGTTCAGTCGTGGTTCGCATACCACTTTATTGGTATATGGTTTGGTACGCCCCTAGGGCCCAAACGTGTATTTGTGCTATTACTGTGATTTAAGATCTTATAACCTATGTACTTCGAACTCTAGCCTCATAAAGAGACTAGAGGGGTGTGTTTAGTAATAAATACATATATTTTGAATATATACCTGGTGTGGTGCTCTTTCATTTGGTCACTCAAGAGATTATAGGCTGGTAAAACAAGCTGCTTTACATTCCTTCAAGACTTAGCCTGAAGGCTGCTCTCCATAGCTACCACTAGGATAGCTTTCAATAAGGTTGTCTTTAACCTACCTACCATAAGAGTCGATTTGGACTGGTGCAAGGTGTCCACTATAATTAGTGGATAGCATATGCCAGGCCAACTTCTCACATTGGTGTGCAGCGTGTGGGATTCCAGCTTGCTATTGTTTTACCAGATAATCTCAATTGAATTGATCAACTGAAAACCACTAAAGGTACCTAAGGTACATATAATCTAAGCTTAGAATAACAGTAAGTTCTACTGAACTTAGAGTTGTGTGTTAAGGGATAGCACAACCCTTTCTACAACTCAAAGAGAGTTTAGTAGGCCACACTAGAGTAGGTAGTGCATACACCACACCACACTAGTAATGTCTTTAAAAGCAGGATCCAAAGATACCTTGCAGGAAGCCATGGAGCTTCCACCCTCCAAGTATGACACACTCCCATTCTTGGAATTGAGAGCTTTGGGTAACGTGAGGAAATTAAGGACAGGCCAAAGTCCCACCACCCAACACCTCCAGGAGTTGAGTAATACGTAACTGAAACGAAGTAC